>JADDOH010005607.1:0-35419 GCA_016648135.1 Agrypnia vestita
ATTCCGGGAGTGGTGTCCCCCGTGAGAGTCGGTCCGCAATCCCGTTGTATCTCCCTGGAATGACTGCGCTGTCAGAGATATTTCCTGCTGGTCGATAACTCTAGGAGGTCTCGAGTTATCTTCAGAAGGCCCAATGATCTTGTCCCCCCCTCCTTGTTGATGTAAGCCACTACTGTCTTGTTGTCTGTCTGCAGTAGGGTCTTCGTTCCTCTTAGCAGGTAAGCGTGATCCTGATCACTGCGTAAACAGCGAAGGCTTCTTTCTGGTTGGAATGCCACCGCATCTGCTCTGGGGTCCACTGGCCTGATATCGTCTTGTCGTCCACCTGGCCGCCCCAACCAGCGTCCGCTGCGTCTGTAGTCAGGAAGTGGGAGAAGGGGGCTTCGTGTATTGGGCAGGACTCCCCTACGGCCTCCAACCACCACTCTAGGTCTTGCCGAACCGCGGCAGGAAGCTCCACTTGTCTGGATGGCTCGTGCCTCTGCAGCTGGCGGCTGAATCTCTGCAGTCTTCGGCAATGCAAACGACCCCGAGGGGTGGCGAGGTTTGCGAAGTTGAGTCTCCCCAAGAGGCCTAGAACCTGCTTGGGGGAGCAACTGCCGGCCTCGATCGGGCGGCGCAGTACTTGGCGAAGGCCAGAGCACTTGCGGTCCGAGAGGGATTTCTTGTTGGCTTCGGTGTCCCAAGTTATGCCCAGAAACTCCAGCTTTTGGGTAGGTATAAGGACACACTTGTCGCGGTTGATGCACCAACCCAGATGCTGGAACAGATTGACCGTCTCTACTGCCTGGGTCGCTAGCAGGTCCCTTGACTGAGTGGCCAGAAGGAAGTCGTCCAGGTAGACTACGGTCCTTATTCCTCTCTTCCGCAAGAGTCCCGCTAGCCAGTTTGACAGCGTTGCGAACATTCTCGGGGCTGATGACAGGCCAAAGGGCAGGCAGGTCATCTGGAGAAGTTCCCCTTGGTAGTACAGTCTCAGGAACTTTCGGTGCGATTCCGCTATTGGTAGGTGAAAGTATGCCTGGGTTAGGTCGATTTTCACCAACCAATCTTTGGGCTGGAGGAAGTCTGGGACCCGAAAGTGGTTGAACAGCTTGAAGGGTTTCGCCTCCACAAAGGCATTCAACGCCTTCAGGTTGAATATCGGCCTTAGGGAGTTGTCCGACTTCTGGAGTTAGAAACAGATTTGAGATGAAGCTCGGAGAATGATCTGCTCTTTCCAGCACGCCTGACATCTTCAGGGCCTGAATGTGACTCGACATGTCTCGAGACTCTTCGTGCTGAAGCTGCTCAACAGCTGCCTGGTGGGGAAGACTAACGGAGGTTTGGCCACAAAGGGGATTCTCGCGCCCTTGAGGATTCTCAGCACTATAGGTGGTGCCCCGAACTCCTTCCACGTGCTTTGGAACCTCCTCAAGCGTCCTCCCCAGAACTGGTTGTTCAGCCTCGCGTCATCTTCTACCTCTGCGGCTACGGTCACCAGCGGGTTTTCGGCCGTGGTCTGCCTTCCGGTTAGGTCTCCTGTTCGGGTTCCCTGAGCCTCGCTCCCTGTGCCTCGGCTCCGGCAGAAAGGGCTTACGGGACTGGAGGTATCCCTGGTTCGGAGCTCGACGAGAAGTTGACGGCTGGGGCTGAGATGTTGACGGTTGGGCCAGGTTTCGGGTTGCGGGCGAGACCATCACCTTCTCCTGGCCCCCGTTCTTTAGGATATACGCCGATAGCTCTTCCCTATTGAACAAGTATCCCGAGCTTGGAGGGATTTTGGCCGCACCTTCTCGCACGAAAGGGTCTTTGAAGCCCTCCAATATGGCCTTTCGCCGGTTCAGTATACACTCTGCCCGTCTGCCGCACACAATCTGCAGGATGTCGTCCGAAATCTTATTGTACGGAGCATCGCTGGTGAACATCGACTGAATCCGCTCGAAGAGAGCCGAAGCGGACAGATCCGTGCCGGGTTCGGATGCCCAATTCACCAGCGATTGCATCCCGTCTCTCAGGGTCTCTCTCTGGGCGAGCAAGGCGTTTGAAAGCGCGGCGAGCGATCTTTCCAGCAAGCCAGTATGGGTCGGCGCGTTATCGATCCTTCTCAAGTCGTCGTTCACCGACAATTCCACAAATGTGGGAGTCGCCGCGTAGGTTCTCTGCGTTTCCGCATAGCGAACGCCTGACCACTCGTCGGAATCGAAGTGTTGCAACTTCGAGATCTGTTCGATCGCTTCGGGTCCGCTCTCGGTACTGGCGGCTCCTTCACGACCGTGCTGAGCTTGCCGAACTCCAGCGTATTCTTCGCCCTTCTGAGGCTCGGCGGCGGCTGAATAAAGGACGCATTCGCGTCCTCCACGCTGGGCTCGCTCGCTGTTCCGGCGTTGTTGATGCAGGAGCCGCGCCGCCCGCTAACAAGGCCTCCGTCAGAGCAGTCACCTGTTTTAGCAGGTGGTCTACACGCGGGTCGTATGCTACGCGGCGTCTCTTTCGACTCGGTTCTTCGAAAGAAGATCCGTCATTCGAGGATACCGGCGAAGGAGCTTGCTCGTCCGCCATCTTGTTAACAAATCGTTTGACGAAATTCACGGGACTTACACTAAAATATCAACGTCCTGTCGCACTATGTTAAAAATTTGTATAGTCTAATGTTTGTTAACCTAGGGATCAAAAATTAAGGGGGTAGATTGCAATAGAAACACAAAAAAATCACAACAAAAGTTGGCGTGTCTAGACGCGTGCAAATGGCGCGAAACAACGACGTTATATGAAAGAAAAACCGTTACGCCGGCATAACCGGAAACAGGGATACCAGCGGGAATAAATTATGTCGCAAACAGGGAATCAGAGGGGGTAGGAACGCGTGTCAAAGTGCCGAAACAGCAGGCTGTTCTCTCATAATGGATTCCAGGCGTCGAGACGGAACACAAAATAAATAAATATTTAAAAAAAAAAAAAAAAAGTTGATGTAGGTACAATGACATTTCGATGGAAACTGAAAGTATCCCCTGTCCCCATGGTTTCGAAAATTTTGTAGCGGCTGAAAAAGTTCTTGGTGGTAAGTGAACAGCTCACTTGCAGAAGTTGAAGTAGATAAAAACAATAATTCAAACAGAAGCATTCAAAGTGAACAGTTCGGTGATCAACAGTTCAGTTAACCGAACTTAAAATTCTCATCTCTAATGTAATTAATCTCTTTTCTGGGGAAAGAATTACAATTATACACATGCAAATATATTCTTTGTATGCTTCATAGAGTTCCTATGAATAAAATTGTAACTACACAAAATTTATTCAATAATGTAGTTGACTTAGGGCCGGTCATTTGATTAGTAGGTAGACTAATCACCACCACCAATCAAATCACCAAGTTTGTGTTTACTGGAGTATTATGCCGTGTTGTTACGACCTTTCGGGCCGACGTTTCGGATCCCATTGCAGGGTCCATCATCAGGGCTGATGTGTTGTCTTGAATGTTGGTGTTGTGGTTAAGTATCAGCTTGCAATACCGTGCCGAAGTCCATAATACCCCAGTAAACACAAACTTGAAGATTCTGAGTGGCCGTGAAAACCTAAGAACATTCTAAAATCACCCATCTTCGTTAAAAAATCTATGCTTTTTAATTAACTATTACTCTATGGATCAACCGGCCCTTAGTATTTATCTCTCTCTCGGGCCAAGGCGCACCCGTGCGCCCTAGCGCGTCTGTCCCCAGGGGCCACGGGCGCATATATCCGACGGGTACGTAATTAATTATTTCTCGACGGCCGCGTATAAAATTTGAAAAACGTAATTTTTTCCCAGTAGAGAAATCCCGTGGTGACCTGTCGTTCTATTTTCAACTCAAAAACATCACCAATTACATTTTAAATCAACAATGAAAACATTTTTTTTTTCTGCCGTCAAAATCGTATAGGAAAGTTGTAGATATCGCCTCCAAGGCGTGCTCCATAATCGAAATTCAAATATTCCATCATTCACGCACAAAGTGCACGGGAAATATGATTTATTTTTTTCGATTTTCGATTTATTTGTACACATATACACAAATATATACGATATGTTTTGTCAGTTTTTGTTGGTTCATGATTCAATTGTATACTAACAGTGATTTATTAACAAAAATACACTCAATTTTGTTGCGTTTGTTTGAAATGTTGGAAATTGTGTGAAATTGTATCATATTTATGTGTTATGAGTGCGATGTTCCGTTGTGTGCCGTGCAACAAAATATACCACACAGAAGAAGATTATTAGGTAGGCATCAAATAAAAATAATAATAATAGTAGTGTTGTCTCTAATAAACAAATAAAAATTAATTATTATTTCTCGGAAAATGTTACGCTGGCAGCATTATCGGAATTCAAAAAAAAAAAAATTTTTTTAATTAAATGATAAAAAAATCGTGTCATTTCGACACTTACGATAAAATAATATGAACGTATGTGTTTTTTTTAAATTTTTTTAGTTTTTTAGTTTTCATGGTTTTTTCGTGAAAAGAAAAGTCACAAAAAATTCACAAAATCTCTGGCCCTAGACAAGTTAAGTACATTGTTGAATTAGTGATCAGCCTGATCCTAATTGGAAGTTATTTTCTTGGTTTCAGATTCATGGACTTTACACGGTGTGAAGGTATACGTTGATGGCTTGGAAGGACCTGTTTCATTAAATACGACACTTGGAACATTGTGCGCTGTCACTGAACATAAATTTGGACCAAGTCTCAATCTGACCGCTATTCCTCAGTCAAGCAATGGTAATATATGGTTTCATTCAATATGTTAATATTTATTTTCGTCTATTTTGTTTTTGGTTTCAGTTTCTAAATGTTGCAATTAATGGCTTTATCCATTTGTCCTATAGATGGATGGTCGGAGAACTCCATGGAGGGAGTGACGTGTCGTCCACCCCTGCTGGGAGTGTTTGCGGGGGCTGGTGGGCTAGCGCTACTGGCGCGCCATCTACCCCCCGTGTGCCCTACCCCGCCTGCGCCCGCACCACCACCTCCACCCTCCACATCCAACAACGCAGACACTGATTGGGTGAAACTAGACGAGATATACGAGGTGAACACCAAGTCAATTAACACTGTTCAGCAGTGACATTATTGTAAGATTTCTCAACTAGGAGTCTATTCATAATAGCATAGGTAATAATGAAACAACTACACGACATCTGTCAGCCGTGTTATGATTAACTAATGAGAAACATCTCTTTAAAAAATAATGGACTCCCTCAACTGTCTCATAAGGCGCCAAACCTTGGCAAATTTTCAGGATGTTGGCGAGACAAGCGGTAACACGGCAAGTGATGAGGCGAGCAATTCAGTACCGACCCACTCGCTGGTAGCTCTGGGACTACTATTGAGGCTGCCAGGTTACGCCGAAGCACTCCTTAAGGAAGGGCACAGGGCAGTACACCTGCTGAGGTTATTGCTTGGCGTCACTGATGATGGAGAAGGCAGTAAGTATACTGTTTAACACTTCATGCATATTCAGCTCAGTTTGGATTATTTTTTCTTATAACTGTGCTTGTATTGGTCGGAAAAGTAACGGATTCAAAAGGTAAACTCAAGTGACATTTTCAATAATCCAAACATGAATTGGAAAAATTTCGTAGGTGAGAACAGCAAATATGCTAATATTGAGCACTTAAGTAATAAAAATATTTTTATAATAAATGTTGCATTTTTAATAGGATTTCTTGAAATATGCTAAAATATATTTGTTTTTCATGAAATTAGCTTTTTTCAAGATTTTATGAAAATTTCACAATCGCATCGCGAATTTAAAAAAAATTGATACCTTGAATTTTAATTAATGGGGTCTACATAATTCAAATTTTTCTTTTTTGGCCTTTTGAATTTCGAATTATCAAGGCTCTACTGTAAGTAAAACAAGCTTTATTCCACTAGCCCTTTTTGCGTATTTCTATTTGTGCATTAAAAAAATTTCAGAAGACATCATGTGTGTGTGTGGCCCTGGACTGGGCACGCTAGCCTTTCGGGTGCTGGTGTCCCTGTTGGATGGCTCGCCACTACACACGGATGACGGCCAACTGTTGCGCGGAACCCTTCTGCGCTCGGGCAGCATGAGACTTTTGCTCGCTTGCCTGGCCGTCTTCACTCACCAGCAGCCCGACTCCCCACCGCAGGAGGTGATTCCTCACAACTTAATATATTGTAGTAGCGCATTTAAAAATTTACTAAAAAATTACTCATCAAATATATTTGAACTCTATAATATTGTGAAATAATTTCAAATGAAGAAACTAGTTCACACTTGCGCGGACAATGGCCATGACACAATTAGTTTACCGTAGCCATTTTCTTCCAAGTCTCCCGAGTACTTGGAGGGAGGGAGATTTTTACACGTCAAGCATTTTTATTATATTTACATTACATGTTAATCCTTTTTCAGGCCAACAACGCAAATGGATCGTCCTCCAAGGCCAAGGCAGAAGAAAAAAGTAAACTTTACTGGGCCAAGGGAACGGGATTTGGTACTGGCTCTACTCAGCAGTCGTGGAACGTGGAACAATCCCTAATGAGACAAAAGACTGAAGAAGAACATGTCACAGTCTTATTGCAGGTTGCAGAATATTTTTGAATTTACAATTCGGGATATGGGAGTGTTAAATACTATTATGCGCGATATAGATTTCCCCAGAAAGTAAACCAATATCTTCACAGTTCAGCAAGCTAATGAAATAAAGTTATCCAGATGTGTTTTTAATATCATTGAAATAATTTTGCTATAATAAATATCAAAAATTCCATTTATTATGAGCGCAACCTATTCATGCGGATCTAGAGGAGAACTTCTAGTACTGAATTAAATGTATTTCAAAACTACTGACATGCGACGCCTGCTGACATATTAATCTATTTGACAATATCCACAGTGCAACGGTGTATCAATCTATTTGAAATTTATCAGCCCTCGTCGGTCGGGACCAAGATGGAAAGACATTCCATACAGGCAGACAAAAAGCAGTGGGCGTTTATTTATTATTATTTTTAATTAATTAATTATGCGACTTAAAAAGGTATTGGTTTATGATGCAATGACCTATCTCAAACTATGATTTACCACTGTTTTCAAATTAACAGAATTATCAACCACAAAACAGATATTTTAATTACGTTGAATTTCGAGTTAGCGGAGTTTTACTGTATTCTGTTTATGTAATTCTTTTTGCTTGATTCCTTCAAAACTTTTGTTTTGACGAAAATTGTTTTTATATTCTTAGAGCGTTTCTCCTGTCTGCTCTGTTGCCCACCGGTTTCTTGAAAAATCATACAATTCCTTATGTTGGTTGTACAATTTTTACATTTTTTTTCATTATGTTTAAAAGTTTCCTCGATCTTTAGGTGATAGCGTCATATATCCAACCCGGTGAGCAGTGGGGCCGCAGGCAATCGGATGGCTCGGAGGCGAGCTCCTCAGATGCCGGGGTCGGTCCGTCGACCAGCACTGCACAGCAGCAGCAGGCTCCTGCGCTCCCGACTGAGTTCACCCAAATGCTGCAGCGTAGTGCCCTGTTACCTGCCATCTCCTCCTACCTCAGGAATGATTCAGGTGTGATAATGTAGTATAAATGCACCGCCAAAACAGCAACACATTATCAAAATACAAAATAAGAAGAAGAGGAAAATATTGTAAATTTTTGGATATTTTAAGTATCAACTTCGTAACAATTTTGAGACATTTTGTTTGATGAGCTCATTTGATGTACATTTGTTACTTATTTTTAAAAATTTGCTACCCGTTAGACAAAATAGTAATTCCCTAATTAAATTTATGGTTAGAAAAAAAAATTTAGGCAGAACTTTTAACTTCCTTTTTGGAATCGAGAATAAGATTTTTGACTTTCTTAATAATAGTATTTTTGTTTCAAAATGTGTAAAGAAACCAAATTAATTAATCAATTACTACCGGTAGTAGCAAAAATATTTTTTCATAGATTAGTTTTTTCTGAATGTCTTTCTAATTGATTAATTAATTTGGTTTTAAAAACTTCACAGAACTTCGTTCTGAATATTTACAACTTCACAAATATGAATGTTTTCTTGAATTTAAAATGTTTAAAGAAAGTTTAAAGAAACAGCACCCGTAAATGACGTGGACATGTCGAAACCATGTCCACGTCATTAAAAATAAGTAACAAATGTACATCAAACAAAATGTCCAGAATATTGTATTTGATATCTCATATCATTTCTAACTTTACGTTCGCATTAAAAAAAGGCTGGCAGGTTTTTTAGACATGAAGAAAAATTTATATTTAGGTGCTTTATGTTTAAAAAAATCTCACAAAATTTTTAAGTTTAATCGAGATTGAACCTGAAAATTTTGTGTGAGATATGTGAACATTTCTTATCTAATCTTTTAGTACTGGATATGTCCCGCCACATCCCCCTGTACCTGGCTGTGATGCGGGTGGTGCGAGCGGTCATGTCCTCCGGGGTTCTGTGGGGCCCCGGGCCTCCGCTTCCTGCACTGCAGGCCATCCCTCCTCTGCTGCATCAGATGAGCCGCACAGTGGACACCTACGCTACTAAACTCAAGTAAGACATGTTTTATATTATATCTTCTATTGTACTTCTGTATTATATTTCCCTGTATTCATTGCAGCAATGAGTCATTCGGAATCATTCATAATTTTTTTTTTGTATTACAGAATGAACAAGAAGACACTTTATGGAAAATCTAGCTACAGCCACAGGTTTGGGACCACAACCACCGATGGTGGAGAGGATGACGAAGGTTTGGCTATGCTCATACCCGATATTCAGGTACACATCTGTCAATAATACAATTTTGGCTTGTTATTTCAATAAAAAATATTCGGGAGGTATAAAAGCAAAGGTTGAAAGCAAAATCCCACTGAGGTTTTTCTGAAATCATAGTTTTTTTTTTTAAATTGTCACCTTGGTTTTTTTTTTATATACGTGTACAGTGACATGGGACTGGACATTCACTGCAAGTGCATATTTCGACATTCTTTATGAAAATGTGGGTTTTTATTATTCATTTATATGAGAATGTATGTGCTAGACTGCAATTTTTTATGGCGATAACTTAGAACCTTTGTTCTTATATAAAAGTTAAAAACTGGACATTATTTACAATAATTTAGAAAATATAAGCATTAATCGACAGACCGCAGCCAAAAACTTTGTTTTTAGTGTCTTAGAGGAGATTAATTTTTACCGAATATTTATATATACGCAGTTTTATAAGTATAAAGCTTACTTTATGGTCATGATTCTGTATTATAATAATTAAGAAATGTTCAATATTAATAAAGTTACAATTTTTTAAATTTGTAAGATATTTTTACGTTTTTTGATGATTTTCAAACAATTATTTCATATAAAGAGATGATTTTAAAGAATATATTGTATTTACTCCTGGACTTTGAATCTTCAAACACTATTTAAAAGTTAGTTTTTTATTAAAAACTCGTTAACCACTATTTAAAATTAAAAATTCCAAAGCATGGAATATACGTCAACAAATGGTGTATTTTTCATATTAGTCTACGCATGCCGCCGGTAGAGGCACATGTCAATTTACAGCTGCGCATTACTTTTGATTTAAAATCAACCGTATCATCAATCCGAAACACTGGCCAGAAAGGTCATAAAAACATGGCATAATTCTCCAGAAAACACAAACCAGAATATTCTGAACGGCTGTGAAAACCTAAGAACTTAATTTTAAAATGCTTTTTATTCAGTGTGAACTTATTAAGCAAGTTTCGCTGTAAATAAATATTACTGTGTTTGCTACCATGTTTGTAGTGGACATTGTTGCTTGTTTCAGTCTAAAATCGACATCAACTATCACTTTAGTATAAAGCGGCCATTTTGTCATATAACACATCCTTGGGCATTGACTGATTGAAGTGAATATTGCTGCTTTCGCTTTTTACACAAGAAGGATATTACTGTATTTGCTTTTAATAGTTATTTGGAAACATGATTTTGGAAGAGATAGAGATATTTTCCTATAAAATTTTGAATTCAGTACACTCTAAATTAGTAATCCTCAGTGTCTGCATTCTGAATATTTTTTAAAATGTCTTGGTTATACTCCTCATTTCATTTTCAGAAATGACATTTTCAATAAGTCTGCAAAACTGATATCTAAAAAAACATACTATAAGACTAACTATCTATTATTGGAATGGGATTTTTTTAAAATTATTAACTTTTTTTATACTTACTTTAAGTACATATATGTTCCTTATTGCGTTAAATTGTAACAAAATTGTGTTATGAAATCAGGCAACATCAGCATTGGTGCAAGCCCGACTGGGACTCAGTGAAGAGGGCACAGCCCTGTTGCCCCCTATGCCCCGCGCTCCCTCAGCTGCCACACGGGAAGCTAGATATCTGGAAGTCATGAGAAGACTACAGTTCGGTATGTCACGAATGTTTCATGTCACCATAAACAAAGAAGAATTACATGCATTGGGAGTTTCACCCAGAGCAAGGAAACAGCGACCAGCTGAATTTATACACCTAATACAATAAAATCTTCGAAGGAAGCAAACACTTGGTGGTGATACATAATAATTTATATAAATAAAACTAACTTAGTTAAACATCACTTATATTTATTTTCAAATCCAACCGGGTTTCGCTACGATCGTAGCTTCTTCAGGGAGAGTTAAGATTCTCCCTAAAGAAGCTACGCTCGTAGCGAAACCCGATTGGATTTGAAAATAAATATAAGTGGTGTTTAACTAAGTTAGTTTTATTTATATAAACAATAAAATCTATTCAAATCAAAATTTAGGGGACCAAAAAAATTTGTAATTAAAATGTGCAGAAATTATTCAGTTGATGAAATTAAGTCAATTTCATCAACAAAAGGATTCGGAATTCGCAAAATTAGTAAAAAATCTTGAACGAAGGTGCTAATTTCTTAAAAAAATCACGTACTCCGAGGAAACATCTCGAAAAAGCTACATTCTTAAGAGCAAATAGCATAAACCATCCACGTGGATCGAAGTGAGGGCGTCTATTATAAAACTGTTTCTCAATTACTGAAATGTCCATTTATTTGACTTATCGGCAAGCAGCAGCATATCGAGGCACATAAAGAAAGTTTTCACCGCGCATGCACCACAGGGGCAAAAAGCCATGCGCATTGTCAATTTCAATAACTTTTGTAAAAAATTCAAATAATGTGACATTAACCCCCCCTGGGCCGCCGACGCATATATCCGACAGGCACAAAATAATTTATTTATCGACGGCCGCGTATCGAATTTGAAAAACGTAATTTTTTCCCAATAGAGAAATCCTGTTGTGACCTGTCGTTCCATTTTCAACTCAAAAACATCACCGATTATATTTTAAATCAACAATCAAAACGGAAGTTTTTCTGCCGTCAAAATCGTATAGAGAAGTTGTAGATGTCGCCCCGATCGCGTGTTGTGCAATCGAAATTCAAATATTCCATCGTCAAGGTCACGCGCAATGTGCGCGGGAAATACGATTTATTTTTTTCGATTTTCGATTTATTTGTACACGTATATACAAATATATACGATATGTTTTGCGATATTTGTCAGTTTTTGTTGGTTTATGATTCAATTGAATACTAATAGTGATTTATTAACAAAAATACACGCAATTTTGTTGCGTTTATTTGAAATATGTGTGTGTGTGAAAGTGTATCATATTTATGTGTTATGAGTGCGATGTCCCGTCGTGTGCCGTGCCGTGCAACAAAATATATCACACAGAAGAAGATTATTATTATTAATAGTAGTGTTGTCTCTAAAAACAAATAAAAAAAATATTATTATTTTTCAGAAAATGTTGCGCTGGCAACATTATGGAAATTCAAAAAAAGATTATTTTTTTTACTTAAATGATAAAAAAATCATTGCGTTTCGACACTTACGATAAAATAATATGAATGTGTGTGTTTTTTTTTAATATACGCATGTTATCATGGTTTTTTCGTAAAAAGAAAAATCACAAAAAATTCCGAAAATTTACGGCCCACAACAAGTTAAAAATGGAAGGTGAGTTGATGTAAGTGCAGCATAGAAAATGAACAGATGAAATTCAAAGTGATCGTACAGGTCACCAGATTATCAGGTCGGTTTCAAATTTTTACAAGTACAGTAAAACCTCGTTATTTCGAAATTCAAGGGACCCAAAAAATAAATTTCGAATTATAGGGGCCCCCGTTAAT
Organism: Agrypnia vestita; assembly: GCA_016648135.1. Classification (NCBI taxonomy): domain Eukaryota; kingdom Metazoa; phylum Arthropoda; class Insecta; order Trichoptera; family Phryganeidae; genus Agrypnia; species Agrypnia vestita. Next base: position 12,206 of record JADDOH010005607.1, read on the forward strand.
TTGAAATTTTAGGTACAAAAAAAAAATCGCAGTGCGATTGTGAAATTTGCCAAAAACCATAAAACTTTTGAAAAACCGTTAATTTTGTTAAATTTATGTTTATATTTAAATAAATCACTTTGAAACAGAAATATTTATTATGTTAATGCAAAAATCGCGGCATTTTGAGATATTTGCTGTTCTCACTTACGAAAACACCTTTTTTCCATGGATAGGTGGCCATAATCAAAAATGTTTATTATACTTGAATTTATGGAACGCTTCTTCAATCTTCAAACGAGTTTAACTTTTGCTGCACGGTTACTAGAAATACAATTGTCAATATATACTTGAAACAATAAGATAAGTTACTAAAAACATCTTACAAAGAAAATTTAATATTTTAATAACACAAACACAGTGATTAGAAAAAAAATCGAACTAAAGATAAATTTAAAAATATGAAAAACGCGTAAGTACCGTGAATTGATTGCGAAATGGGCCAAGAATCGTAAAACTCATGAAGAAGGCATTAATTTTGTGAAAAATGTCTGTTTTTCATATTTCAAGAAATCATTTCGAAAACGCAATGTTTATTTGCTAATACAGTAAAAGCTCTTTAATATGAAATTCAGGGGACCGAAATTCAAAAAAAAAAAATCGAATTTCGAATTAGGGAAGTACAATTAGTAGGAAGTTTTTAAACCATCAACACACTTTCTAAACATTTCCAAGTGTACAAACATATGCATTTTTTAACATGTATTTTCAAACACATTTATTTGGCCAATGTTTCATTCATTTTTGTCAGTTGTTTCAATAAAATTAAAATAAATTACTTTGATATGTGATCTTGAGCCATCAATTCAATTTTAAAATAGAAAAAATGAAAACAGCAAATATTGTACTTCACTGCGCTTTTCAATTTTGGCGCGATTTTTTAGAATTGTTGAAACAGTCGAATTGGCGATACCATATTTTTCACAATCTTGCCCTTATTTCCCAATTTTCCATCCACGCCTTTAATCAAATCCATTTTCATAGAAATAGTTAAAGTTTTGTACGCGCTGCGAACTGACGCCCTTTTAATTTGAAACGAAACACTAGTTAAAATTCTTCTTCTTCTTCATCAGCCTTCGTCTTTCCACTGCTCGATATAGGCCTCTTCCTTATTTTTCCATTCTTCCCTGTTGTTGGCTAATTGTAGCCATTTCTTTCCCCCCACAGCGACAATATCATCGGCCCATCTCTTTTGAGGTCTTCCGATGCCTCTTTTATTTTCCCAAGGTCTCCATTTCAGAACTCTGGGAGGCCATCTTGTAGTATCCTGTCTTGCAACGTGTCCTGCCCATTGCCATTTTAGCTTCGCTACACGATCCATGATATCCACTACTCTAGTTCTGCGCTTAATTTCGTCGTTTCTAATTCTATCTCTTAGGCTTACTCCAAGCATGGATCTCTCCATGGATCGTTGCGTGCATTTGAGCTTTTCTACACTTTTCTTTGTAAGGGCCATAGTCTCCAATCCATACGTCATCACTGGCAGTATGCACGATTCAAAGGTTTTTCTTTTTAGGCTAATTGGGATCTCTTTGTTCTCGAAGATATGTTTGAGTTTGCCAAAAGCAGCCCAGCTCATTCCTATTCGTCTTGGCAATTCTGCTGTTTGGTTCTCTTTGTTCATTTTTATCTTGTGTCCTAGGTATATATATTCATCTACTATTTCAATATTATTACCATTAATTGTGATGATTTTGTTCTCTGGACTCAAAATTTTTGTTTTCTTTACATTCATCTCAAGACCAACTTTGCTCGAAGCTTCGTGTAGTTCTTTTAGCATTATACTTAGTTCTTTAAGCATTATACTTAGTTCTTTAATATTATTACTTACAACTACTATGTCATCCGCAAATCTTAGGTGACTTAAATATGTGCCATCTATCTTCACACCTTTTTTATCCCAATTCAGGGTCTTAAATATATCTTCTAAGGCTAACATGAAGAGTTTAGGCGAAATTGTGTCACCTTGTCGGACACCTTTTTCTATTTTTATTTTTTCAGTTCTAGTGTCGTCGTCAATTATAAAACTCATAGTTGCATTTTCATGTATAAAGTTTACTAATCATATATATCTAGAGTCTACTCGCGCGTTTTGGAGTGCTTCGATGATTGCCCACCTTTCAACTGAGTCAAATGCTTTTTGGTAGTCGATAAAAGCTAAGTGTATAGGTATATTATACTCTGTTTTTTTTTCTATGAGCAATCTCAGAGTTTGAATGTGGTCTCTGGTTCCAAAACTTTTGCGGAAGCCGGCTTGCTCTACGGGCTGGTAGTGATCAAATTTTAGCGTTAGGTGATTCGTCATGATCTTTGTTAGCAGTTTATATAAATGCGAAAGCAAACTTATGGGTCGATAGTTTTCTAGATTATCGCTGTCTCTTTTTTTAAATACTATTTTTACTTCTGCGTTTTGCCAATCACAAGGTATTTTTCCTTCTTCTAGACATTTGTCTAATAGTATTTTTATGGCTCCTATCAATTTTCTTCCCCCTAGTTTTAGCATATCGCTTGTTATTTGATCTGTACCCGGAGCCTTATTATTTTTTTCATTTGCTTTAAGGCATTTTCAATCTCTTCGATTTCTATTTCTGGTAATTCTTCGGATCCTACATTCAGAATGCATCTTTCTTTTACCTCACCAAAATGAAAAAAAAAAAAAATGCGAAAATAACTAAAATCTGACACGTGTACGTAATAAAATGTCTAATATTCTTCACACTTATCAAATAACAAAAAATATATTAAAATCGTAAATGAAGAGACTAAAATATCGAAAGTTTTCACGGAAATCACAGATAAAAGCACAAAAAAAAGTCAAAGACATAATGTTTTCAAGCGATATATTTTCAATTTCAACGAACAAAACTTCAACTAATCTCGTCTTTTGGCGGGATATCATAAAACTGGAGTCATAAGGGTACGCGCGGCGAAAACAGCAGGCGCGCGCACTACGCCATAATGCCGCTGATCATTTACGGGCAGTTCTTTAAAATATTTGGTGAACACAACGAAAAATTCTTCCAATATTATCGAATGAATAAAGAATGTTTTTATGAATTTTTAAAACTAGTTGGACCTTCTATCACATATAAAAATACTCCATTCAGAAATGTTTAATGTTTCTATCACTATATTCTTTTGAAGTAATATCATACAATGGTGGTCTTCTCTCAACTTTCGTAATTAGCATTTCAATATTAAAATCTTCATCTAGATCAGCAGAATTATTGCTTGTAGCCATTGTTCTTTCACCTAAAATATTATATGGTACAGCGAAACAGCGCGTAGCGCTCGTGGTCATGACTTTAAAAAGATGCGTTTTTATGCCGCTGATCGCCGCGCGGCGAAAAAACGCTAGTGCGCGCGTACCCTTAGACATCCTTACCCTGTGCGCGCGGCCGCCGGCTAGTTGGGGATGTTTTATGACTTTTATTACTGTCATATAGATGATCAAAGGCCTGTGAGCGCCCTGAGCAGTCATTTCCGTCAGCGCAGGTATAAAAACACTAGTAAATGGTGAGCAAATGTTAACATTTACACAAATGACTTTTGGGTCAAATTTCATAATTGTCTGAAATTTTTTTGGTATTTGGAATTAGCCATTTTTTCAAATTATAGGAAGCATTTTGTATGAAAATTCATTTGAGGAGGATAAAATATCATTAAATTTTTCGAATTATACCGAATTTCGAATTATAGTTGTTTGTATTAACGAGCTTTTACTGTACAAAGATTTCAACATTCAAAGAACCCGATATTGACATATTTGTTGTTCTCACTTGCTAAAAAACTCGAAATATTTTTTCAATTTCGTCATATTTCAAAAAGAAATCGAATTGCGAGAACTAAAATATATTGATTTGCGACGCAAGGGGTTAAAAAAATATTTCGAATTACGCTTTATCGGGGTTTTCGAATTATCAGGGTCAATTTACTATGAAATTCACAATTTGGGACTTACAATTTTTTTAAATTTCGAATTATGGCGAATTTCGAATTATCGGTGTAGGAATTAACGGGGTTTTACTGTGATATATTAAGGCTGGACGTTCACTGCAAATGCATATTTCAATATTTTTTTTACAAAAATGGGTTTTTATTATTCATTTATATCAGAATGTTGGCAGTATTCCGAAAATAGCAATATTGGGATCTTAAGATTGTTATCACAACACTTAATAAACAAGAATAAAAAAAATAAACAAATGAGATGTAAATATACGTTGGTGTTCGTCGTGCTCAAACAAGGTACATAATATATTTTCACAAATTAGATTTGTATATTCTCTCTCAAAGTAAATACCTTCATTTGTGGTGTCTGATATCTGCAATGGCTTTAGAAAAGAGTTTGATTTCTTTGGTACCTTCTTGTCCAAGTGGTCTGGTCTGACATAGCTTTGAACGGATTACCGAAATACCTATCACGAACGTAACCTCACGTTTCGATTAAAATTACATGAAATAAGTACTACAGTACGGCCACTCTATGATGGCACTTTTGACGTTTAGACTTACATGAAGTTTCGTAATTAACGACAGCTAACATTGGAGGACAAATGTTATACTTTATTGCGCGAACGCCAGAGTAGTGATGTCCATCAACATTAAATATGGAATGAACGAAATGATACAAAATGTTATAGGATATTGATTGCCTGTATAATATGCGTAGAATACGCAGAATAAGTATCCAAAATAACACAACAAATCTGACAGATCGATTGTGTCCTCTAAATATGATCTTTTTCTATGGCTTTATTAGAGGGCAAAGAAAACGGCTACAAAACAATAAAAGACGGATCAGACCGGGTGATGTTTTTTTGTCTCTTTTTCTCTCATGTGTCGCCATATTGTTTAAACTGAGTAAGCTCTATTTTACCACGTATAAAAGTTTGGTAAAATGCTTTATTATCCCTCTATATATTGTAGATACTGTAAGGTTTTGACAGTTTTGTTTTAACGTTGTTACGGAAAGAACGATATAAGAAAGAATGATAAAAAACAATATCGCACGCTGTGATTACGATATTGTTTTTTACCTGGCTTTAGATTTTGGACATGGATACTTTTATATTTTGACCCCTGCTCGTTAATTTGGACTTTGTTTAATCTTTCTGTTCGTCACGCCGGGACCGCTAATGGATTTGTCGAAGGATCCTTGATGACTTTTGTATAAAAAACCACTGGAGATTATCACGAAGAAATGAACGGAGAAAAGTTTACGGAGTGGTTTACCACAATGTTGTGTAGCCTTCCCAAACCATCTATAATAATAATAGACAATGCCCCATACCACTCGATGAATATCGATAAGCTGCCTGTTCAGTCCCAAAAGAAAGCTGATATCGTTGCGTGGCTTCAAAAAAATGGCATAGATGCAAATATGGACATGTTGAAAGCGGAGTTACTCCAATTATTAAAACAAAACAAGCCGGCAAAATAACGGTACGTCATTGATGAAATCGCATCGGAATATGGGCACCAAGTAATACGATTACCGCCTTACCATTGCGAATACAACGCAATTGAATTGATATGGGCTCAAATCAAGGGATATGCAGCAAGGCATAATACAGAACCTCCATTTACGACATCAAAAATGTTAAAATTATTAGAAGAAGCTTGTCAACGTACAACTCAAACAGACTGGGCTAATGTAGTGAATAGAACCGTGCGCGAATAAAGGAAGATTACGAAAGAGATATTAGAATCGATAATATTTTAGATAATGATATTATAATTTGATTATGATTCTCTTTAATATTTTCATCAATGACATCGCAGACAATTTACTATCCGATATGCAGATGACATGAAAATTTTCAGAAGAATCATGAATGACCAAGACTTAGAAATTCTTCAGCACGATCTCAATGAACTCCACAGGTGGTGTACTAAAAACAAACTAATGTTAAATATCGGTAAATGCTCAGTAATGTCATTCTCTAGATCACGAAATCAATATCAGGCTAATTATCTCATTGATGGACATCATCTCCCGATAGTCACCTCGGCAAAGGACCTTGGCGTTATTGTGGACCATAAACTGAATTTCTCAAGCCACGTGGAGAAAGTTGCGTCACAAGCTTTCAAGACTCTTGGTTACATCATTAGAGCTGGGAAGGACTTCAGCAATGTCTACACGCTGGTACGACTATTCGACAGTCTTGTGAGACCGATTTTAGAATACTGTTCTGTCATTTGGTCGCCGTATACCAATAAACTAATCAATCAGCTCGAAAGAATACAACGCAAACTATGTAAATGCATCGCCTTTCGTACACGATCACCAGGAGATATTGAGACCGTATATAACAGATTTAGGATCAACTAACTAATCACTCAAAGACAATTGTCTGACCTGACCTTCTTCTACAAATCTGTCAACGGACAGATAGACTCGCCCGAGATCCTGGAACAATTTGGCATTATCACTGCTAGGCCGGATCTAAGAGTGCGTAGATTGTTAGAAACCACTAAATCCACAAAAAGTTACGTGTACAATGGCCCAAGAAATAGGATTGCCAATCTGGTGAATAGCCACTGTGTTGATATCAACTTCTTCGATGAATCATACGTCTCATTCTCATCAGCGGCAAAAAGATTGTTATCACAGTAATAAAATTACCCTCAACCCTATATGATTATACCATGTTATTACTATGCTAGTATTGTTTTTTTATATATGTGCAATTTTTCTAATCCATTCATTTAAGTCTATTATTTTTGTAAAATCAATGTATATAGCCGATTGGCGTATGAATAAATAAATAAATAAATAATTAATTTAGGAAATGATAGCCGCGACGATAGTTCAATGGAGAGTGTTAGTAATGAGGATGAATCAGATTGAAACATTCAAGTGAATATTTTTATCTAAGAAAAATGTGTTTTATTATTCTTCTATAACCTTTTTTATGTACAAAGACTTTCTCAACTCACACCGTGCGATGAATTTTTTTTCGACTGAATTATTTCGTTACTGATTTTAAGTGTGTCACAACACTATTAATTTCTCCTTCCACAAGTCCTGATGTAAAATTATGGCAAAATTGTAATTGTCACGTAATTGTTACATTAGACGTTTGATGGATAACCGTCATTTATTTATTTCTCACTCTCTCTCTCAAGTAGAAACTGAAAGAAACAATACTGACATACATCTCGTTTATATATTTTTTATTCTCGTCTATTAAGTGTTGGGATAACAATCTTAATATCTCAATATTGCTTTTTTCAGAATACGGCCGTGTGTATGCTAGACCGCAATTTTTTTAAGACGATAACTTAGATAGAATCTTTGTTCTTGTATAAAAGTAATAAACTATTCACATCATTATTTATAATAATTATTTACAATAATTAATAAAATATAAGCATTAATCGACAAGCCGCAGCCAAAAAAATTGTATATAGTTTTTAACGGTGACGATCCTGTACTAAGATAATTAAGAATTTTTCAATATTAATAAACCTATAATTTCTTAAATTTGCAAGAAATTTTTAATTTGTTTGATAATTGATTGGTGACGATCCTGTACTAAAATAATTAAGAATTTTTCAATATTAATAAACCTATAATTTCTTAAATTTGCAAGAAATTTTTAATTTGTTTGATGATTTTTAAATGTTTTTTTTTTTCATATAAAGAGATGATTTTAAAAAATGTATTCTATTTACTCCTGCACTTTGACACTTCAACCGTTAAAAAGTTAAAAACACATTCATTAATATGTAAAAATAAAAGTTCAAAAGTATGAAATATGTCAACAAATGATGCAGTTCTTAATCTCTCTCTCGGGCCAAGGCGCACCCGTGCGCCCTAGCGTGACTGTCCCCAGGGGCCAAGGGCGCACCCGTGCATCCGGAACGTAATTAATTATTTCTCGACGGCCGCGTATCGAATTTGAAAAACGTAATTTTTTCCCAGTAGAGAAATCCCGTGGTGACCTTTCGTTCTATTTTCAACTCAAAAACATCACCGATTATATTTTAAATCAATAATCAAAACAGAAGTTTTTCTGCCATCAAAATTGTGTAGAAAAGTTGTAGATGTCGCCCCGAACGCGTGTTCCACAATCGAAATTCAAATATTTCATCATTCAAGGTCACGCACAAAGTGCGCGGGAAATACGATTTATTTTTTCCAATTTTCGATTTATTTGTACACGTATACATAAATATATACAATATGTTTTGCGATATTTGTCAGTTTTTGTTAGTTTATGATTCAATTGAATACTAACAGTGATTTATTAACAAAAATACATAAATATGTGCGTGTGTGAAAGTGTTTCATATTTATGTGTTATGAGTGTGATGTTCCGTGCTGTGCAACAAAATTTACCACACAGAAGAAGATTATTTGGTTGGCATCGAATAATAATAATAGTGTGGTCTCTAATAAACAAATAAAAATTAATTATTATTTTCCAGAGAATGTTGCGCTGGCAACATTATCGGGATTCAAAAAAAGAATATTTTTTTTACTTAAACGATAAAAAAATCATGGCATTTCGACACTTAAGATAAAATAATATGAATGTGTGTGTTTTTTTTTAATATACGCATGTTTTCATGGTTTTTTCGTAAAAAGAAAAATCACAAAAAATTCAGAAAATATCTGGCCCTAGCCTCTATGTTTATCTATGTTTTTATGGCCCTAGACGGGCTAAATCAGATTCCATATGCCATCACAAGTGGTGGGCGATATTCAGCTATGAAATTAGTATTTTGAGTCTAGGGTGTTAAATTTTGTCAAATTATTGGAGAGTGAATTAATGGTTTTTTAAGTAGAAAGATAAAACTTTTAAAATTAAAGAATAAAAAATATGTGTAGTATTAAAATTAGATTTATGAAATGTTCAGCATTTTGTAAATTTCCCACAAACTAATTGCAGAAACATTTGAGATGATATCCGAGTGCCCCGACAATGGTTATAAGTTCACTGTGGCTTACCACTTTGAAGGCACAGTGCGTGCGGCTGGAGAAAGGTCACATCCAGCCCGCATGAAGCGTCTGGCCCAGGAAGCAGTTACTCTGTCTACCTCGCTCCCACTCTCCTACAGCAGCTCCGTGTTTGTCAGGACGGACCAAGACAGGCTCGATGTCATGAAGGTGTGCCATCTTTAATGGTTTCTAAAATTTTATCAATTTCCTGCCTTTTTCATAATTAAATAACAATTTTTTTATTCATAGCCAAAAAAGTCCAATTGTATAGTGGCAGTAATATAACATGGAGAAGATTGGACCGGTCATGTTGCGAGTGTATTGGAGGAAACCCTGGCCGCAATGGACTAATAGGCCACCCATGGATGATATGGGCATATACAGTGAAGATGCACTTAAATTGCAGGTTATAAACTGGAGAGATTTGGCTCGACAGGGATTATCTAGAGATAGTTATCGATTATCGAGTGCAATCGACTTTAGACCTAGATAGACCGTGGCGCCACGATAATAAAGATGAATTTGTTTGTTATCTATTTCTTTAGTGTAGTCATTCATTTTCTTGCTGTTTATTACATATCTACACAAGGTAAAGCAAATCAAATAAAAATTTGTGATTAACAGTTTGTCAAGACGGCCACCTAATGGCTGAAATTCTGACATGGCTAACTACCAAATTACTGTATGGAAGTTAATTGTGAATATGTATGAAAAATGAAAGCAAACTGAAACCAGTAGATAGGATTTAAGAAACTTGGAACCATATGAACAGATTATTTAAGGCAAATCCTTGTAATATTTATAAAGTTGAAGGATGAAATGAAATCACATTATACGACAAGTATGGAGTAATCCATGTGCAAAATAACTCTTGTATAAATAAATATATTTTGTATGTCCCTTCCTTAAAAGTCGTGGATCTCATCATCAAATTCATATGATCTATATACATACACATAATGATGACTATAATAAATTAATGCTAAAAAAAGTATACTTTTAGGTTCTAATCACTGGCCCATCAGACACGCCTTATGCCAATGGTTGCTTCGAGCTGGACGTATACTTTCCAGTGGACTATCCTAATACTCCGATGCTCATCAACCTGGAGACCACAGGTCGACATTCGGTGCGCTTCAACCCCAACCTCTACCTGGACGGGAAGGTATGCCTGTCGGTCCTAAACACTTGGCACGGCCGGCCCGAGGAGCAGTGGAACGCTCAGACCTCCAGCTTCTTGCAGGTCACTTTCTGTTTATCTATCCATAATAATATTAACAGTAGGCCGCATTGATAGTGAAAAATAAGTACACTACATTTTGAGATGTTTAAAATCATCATTCAGATGATTTTATTGAGAACACAATTCAAGCATTGCGATCGAGCCATCTAAAGTCATAACTTGACCAATCCCATTCAATCCGTTTAAAAAATATCATCTCTAGAGATGTACAGCATTCCCATTTCAGGATCAAGTCCATATTACCTGCTGGGTTCTAGTCTATATGGGATTGTCGGAAAATGTTTTAACTATATTTGAAAAAGATGGATTATAAAAATGTAATTGAAAAAATAAAAACATAATTATAATAATTAAGAAAAGCTGTTTAATCCGATCACTGCCGCGACCGGATAATTCTGCAGTGTCTCGCAGTTCCCCACACGCCGCGAACGGATAAATCCGCGCACATCTTCACACAATTTTAGACGCGTATTAAAACACGAAATTGAAACGTTTCTTTTTGTATCGCATCCCGCCATCTATGGGGATTCATTTCAAGAATTTAATGTCACTCATATTGTTTCAAAATGTTGTAATCTGCATTTTTGTAAATGATTCCATTTGACAGTCGATAGAGCTCGCAAGGGTCATCACTTATCTTTATTTATTACGGGCAATTAAGGGGCATCCCGGAACCCGGTAGCGTCACTGTCGGATTCTTTGTTCACAGAGAGCTTTTTTTTGATAAAATTAAACGTTTGCCAGTTTTTTCTCGCACTTGCTTTGTTTTCTTGTGAAGTAAAGGTATTATGTATTATTGTAAATAACTTTTCAGCATTATAAGTGTGTTTATTATCAATTATTGTGAAGTGATTTTTATTATCTTGAAATTGGTTCACTTGTTAGTTTTTCTAAGTACCCTAAATTCTTGTCTATAAGCCGGACTCGTATATAAGCCATAGACCAAAAACCATAAGAATTTTAAAATAAAAATCTTATCATAGATAAGCCGGACTCATGGATAAGCCGAACTTACTATTACGAAGCCCCGTCGCATATTGAATCCAGCTTGCAGCCACGCACGGTGCGCTCGCATGCTTATTACGAACAAGATCGTCCACGAAATGTCATCCACGCATGCACGCGACCCGTTCGTGGTCATAGACTGGTTTCAATATGCGACGGGGCTAATAAGAAGGAGGAAGGTCAGTTTAAGAGATATTGGCGTCTCTCTCACTCCCCCCCATGGAACGGTCAGAGTGCATTGTTTCTACTTTGGGCATTGCCGAGTTAACACATGCGTGTAGCGATTGAATACATAACCTTTTTAAATAAAAAGTCATTTAAATTGTGATACCTTGTTAAAATGGATTTAAATTGTGATGATGTAAAGAAGACTCGAAAATCATATCCTAATCGAAAATTTGAAGTGGTGAGCTATGCCGAAGAGTATGGCAATGCAGCGGCGGCTAAAGAGTTCGGAACAGATGAGTCAAACATCCGGCGATCGAAAAAACAAAAGCTGCTGCCGTCAGTCTCGAAAAGAGTTTTGGCCGGAATTGGAGTCACAATTGAAGACATGGGCTATCTCCAGATGCAATGAAGATAGAAGAGTGTTGACCACTGGAATTCGTTTGAAAGCGAAAGAATTGGCAAAACATTTAAAAATCAGTAACTTCAAAGGCAACAAATGTTGGTGTTTTCTGTTCATGAAAAGACACAACTTATCTGTAAGAGCCATTACATCTATCGGACAGAAGTTACCAGTGGATTGGGAAGAGAAAATGACAGTCTTTGGGGTTTTTGTCAAAAATATCGTTTTGTAATGAAGTCAATTACGAACATATCGAGAATATGGATGAGGTGTCGATCAGTTTCGATATGCCCAGTGGTTTCACAATTAGCACAAAGGGATCAACTGATGTCAGAATCACTACCATTGGCAATGAAAAGTGCAATTTTACTGTTGTCTTGTGTGTTACAGCCGATGGTGGAAAATGCAAACCTTTAGTGATTTTCAAACGAAAAACTATACCTAAAGATGTCTTCCCTAAAGGAGTTGTTGTCACAGCAAACGAAAACGGATGGATTGACATGGATATGGTCGGCTATTGGTTAGTAAACATTTGGCGTAAACGCAAGAATTCATTTTTTTGCAAGAAATCAGTTTTAATATACGATCCGGCTCGACCTCACATCACAAAAGAAGTCCAAGAAAGGGTGGCAAAGTATTCACAGTTAGCTGTTATTCCTGGGAGACTGACATCTAAATTACAGCCACTGGATCTAAGCATTAATAAATCTTTTAAAGACAAAATGCGTGAGAAATGGGAGGACTGGATGGTCAATGGTTATCATTCGTTCACTAAGTTTGGATCAATCAAAAGGGCCTCTTATGCTGAAGTATATCAATGGATCGACAAATATTGGAGTAAAGTAACCGCGGATTGCATTAAAAATGGATTTAAAGCCGCAAATATCTGCGAATATCCAACCAAAGCGCTAACAACTGTGACTAATAGTGAAGAAGAATCTGAATCTGGAAGAATCTGAAATTCCAGAATCCTTTAACGAGATTTTGACCTGTTTAATACTGAATCTGATGAAGAATTTGATGGCTTTAATTAATTAAAAAATATTTTTTAAAAATGTATAATTGTTTTTAATAAAAATTAATTTTTAAAAATATACAACTTTTTTTAATAAAATTGATTTTGTGTATAAGCCGGACTTATGTACAAGCTGATATTCTATTTTTGTGTTTTCACAACTTTTTCTCTTAGATAAGCCGCGGCTTATAGACAAGAACTTATGGTATTATTTTTTGAATTAGGGTATATTACAATGGCAGAATTTTCAAATAGTGACTATGAAATCTTTCAAACTGCCGAGTCTGATAACAGTGATGTAGAATTTGAATTGCCGGAGTTTTACGAGCCCTTTGAAGACAGCGCCGAAATGGCCAATGATAATGTTGACCAAGATAATCGTGGTGAAAGAAGACCCGTCTTTCTTTGGGAAAGTGATACATTTTTAAGACAAGTGCACAATTTTGATTCTTCTTTTTCCGGCGCTAAATTGCTTACAATTGAAGGTATGCAAGAGGTTGATTTTTTTAAATTTTCATGCATCAAACATTAGTTGAGCTCATTGTTGCCGAAACTAATCGGCAATATATAAATATAATAAACAAGAGCACCTCAATAAGCTATAGAATGCAGCAATGGATCGAAACAACCGTTGACGAAATGTATATTTTCACGGGTCTCTGTATACTTCTGTGTATAGTTTTCTGGGATATTCTGCCGTGTATATGTGACCTCTCTGGCCAACGTTTCGGATCCCATTGCAGGGTCCATCATCAGGGCTGATGTGATGAGTGAGTGTTGAAGTGTAGGTTAAGTACTGCCTTGCAATACCGTACCGAAGTCAGGGTGTCTCCAAGTTTGTGTTACGTTAATCCATAATATAACAGACAGGATTGCCAAAGCGCTCAAGAAACAGAAGATTAAGACAGTGTTCGGCACAAACAACAAGGTTAAGGACCTCTTAAGACCAGCGAAGGATCGGGATCTCCTTGAGACCGACGGTGTTTATAGGCTCGACTGTCAAAATTGCGACAAAGTGTATGTGGGAAAAACAGCACGCATGATTTCAAAGAGGGTTGATGAGCATAAAAGAGCATGCAAACTCGGTCACCCGAAAAAATCTGCATTGGCTGAGCACTTTCTAGATACGGGCCACCATTTTTCATTTGAGCCGAAATCATATTACAAATCAATGTCAACAATCACTTTTCCCACCTTGTTAAGTGTTTGTTCTCTCAAGCCCGCTCATAGCTTCTTGCTTTATTGAAGCTTAAAAATTTATTTTATTATTTGCAGGTATTGGTGTCCATCCAAAGCCTTATATTAGTGCCCGAGCCCTACTTTAACGAACCGGGCTTCGAGCGGAGTCGGGGCACTCCTGGCGGAACGCATCACAGCCTGGAATATAATTCCAACATTTATCAGGCCTGCGTGCGCTGGGCTATGCTGGAGCAGCTGAGGAACCCCACCTCGTGCTTCCAGCAGGTATGTATCACATTTGATTGAAATTAATAAAAAAAATCTTTCTTTCTTCTTGCCCGCGCAATCTCCATAAGCAAAATTTATATAAAATATTTATTTTATAAAATTAGGTGACACTAACATTTGATGTAAACTGAGCTGACATTTCCTCTAATTATGTGAATATCTTATAATATGAATGCGCTAAAAATGGTGTAAGTATTGCGTGTGTTTCCATGGCCAGCACAAAAAAAAACAAATGGTGAAATTTTATAAAGTAGCGAGAAGTTGTTTTAAAATACATGCAGATAATATTTAATGTGTAGAAATATTATAAACATTAAATATTATTTACTGTGCATTTATAAAAAGAATGTACATATTTAATATTTTTATGTTTACTTTTAGTTTACAATAAACATATACGTGTTTTAGAATAATATGTGAATTTGGCCATTTTTTATTTTTGTGGTGGCCAATCCTGTGACTCATTGTGCATGCGCGTTATGTGTCAAACACTTGATACGCTTGAAATGTCGATGTTTAACAAATATTTCATTATAAGAATGTTGTCTCCAAATCAATTACATATTTCAGCAGCAATTAAAGTTAGTATAGCGACTTTGTGCGACATAGCATTATTGGTTTACAATGAAATTGTGTTTGACAGATCTTTCTTTAAATTTAGTGCTAGAATATTCTTTTTAAAGTGTGATGTTTTGTTTTGGGAAATTTGAAAAAGTTTGTTCCAGATTAGAAGAAAAAGCGCCACTTTGAATATGTTTTTTAATATGGTTATCTGGCAAAGGCCCGGTTGTTTCAAGTTCGATCAAAGTAAGCGGTCGATAAAAGCATAGATTTTTACGAAAACGGATCGTCTGATTGGCGGAGAACGTAAAAATCTATGCTTTAAAAGAACGCTTACTTTGATCGAACTTGAAACAACCGGGCCAAAGAGTGGTAATTTGACAATTGACAATAAATTTCAAAGCAAGTTTATTTGTTTTAGAAGCATTAATTTTAAAACTCGCCTCTGGCTTATTAATCGGTTACAAATACTTTTGTCTCAATTATATCTAAACTAGCCGTACACCCGTGAAAAATCAAGGAACATAATAATTAATAACGACTCTTGGGCGTAAAATAGCCCGTGCACTGGTACTCGTACTCATATTCTGATTATCTTAAGTTGTAATTCCAGTAAGTTAGGAACTGTCTGACAACGAAATTATTATATTTAGATAAGACATATTAGACAACAATGTCCGCACAGTAGCTACCATAGCTGACAGCATGGCCTTGCAGCAGGTAGACAGCGCGCAGTTAGCAGCAGCAATAGCCGTCAGTTCTGCCGACCATTGGCATCTACCATACCATAGCTGATTGCATACATCAGCGGTCATTACCGGCCGTGAAGCGGTCATCATAACCGACCACACTGTCAACCAGCAAGCAAACATTTATGCTTGCGTAGCGACCAGCAATATCCGCGCAGCGGCTACTATCAGCCGCGCAGCGGTCTAGAAAGCTGCCCGCAGGGCCTAGCAGCTACTCTCTTTAAATATACTAAATATAAAGTGCACATTTTAAGTATTATTCTTTAGTATTAATATATTTGATAAAATAATAACAATATAATAAGTACCAGCTGTAACATGTCAAAAATCACAGTACTTTTACATGTCGGTTCCTAAGGAATGAGTATTTATTTATTAAAAAAAAATTGTAAAAAATAAAAAAAATTACTATGTATAAAGAAGTTACACAAAGTTACGGGGACAGACAGACAACACAATTATTATGATTGGGATTTACCGGGTGCAATTAAAATATTTTTTCTGAAAGAACCTGATGTGAATATGTCAATAAGTAGGTAACACAAGAGAAGAAGAAAGGTACGCAGATGAGCAGTGCGATCTTCACTCTTTAACTCTTAGCACTCGAGTGCCGCCATGCATGGTTTGCCGTATTACTAGAGTGCAAGAAAATAATGTCTTGTTTCTCAATATTTTTAATATATTGGGTTTATTTAGTTTTCAATAGAATTTAACAAGAATCATATTAGTACAATTAAATAGTAATAAGTTACGGAATTTTATTGAGAAAAGGATTAACAGCAGAGTGTGCTCTGGCAGAGTCAGACATCTCTTATACGTCTTTATGCTCTGGCAGAGTCAGACATCTCTTATACGTCTTTATGCTCTGGCAGAGTCAGACATCTCTTATACGTCTTTATGCTCTGGCAGAGTCAGACATCTCTTATACGTCTTTTTTCTTTTTAACACTTTTACACAATAATTGACGTATATGTTACAGCGAATTTGCATTTTTAGTGAGACTATACTTTCACTAGTAGAAATGTACTTTTCCCGGTCGAGCAGAGTGTGGGCAGGGTCCATCATCAGGGCTGATGTGATGAGTGAGTGTTGAAGTGTATGTTAAGTACTGCCTTGCAATACCGTACCGAAGTCAGGGTGTCTCCAAGTTTTTGTTACGTTAATCCATAATATAACAGACAGGATTGCCAAAGCGCTCAAGAAACAGAAGATTAAGACAGTGTTCGGCACAAACAACAAGGTTAAGGACCTCTTAAGACCAGCGAAGGATCGGGATCCCCTTGAGACCGACGGTGTTTCATCGAATCGACGGTGAATCAACGAATTCTCAGATTCACTACACATTATCCGTGAAAATATATTTTGTTCACGAATGCGCGCATTACTCAAAGCATAAACCATCAATTTGTACACGTAATTCTTAAAGCATAGAAAGTATAAAGCGCGCACTTCACTAGGCGATTTTTATTCATTTTGCGGTCCTATTTTAACTCCTAAATAGGACAGCGACACCGCAAAACGAATAAGAATCGCGAAATAAGGTATCGGCTGAAAAATCGCGCACTCGGGTTTTTTAGATATCTGACGATTGCGGGAACAAAAAAATCTTTTTTTTTTCAAAAATAAAATTATATTTATTGCTGAAAATGAAAAATAGATCTCACAATAAAAGATATTAAATTTGAGCACAATATTTATCAGGCATTTGACAATTATAGAACATATGAGCCAGGATGCATATTTATAATATTATGGAATTTGGTTTCGTTTAGATAAACATTACTTAGGTACTGTTCGGTGATTATTCCGGGCAGGATTTTCACGGATAAAAAAATGTTTTTGGCATTAGGTATAAGTAAGCATTTAAAATATCAACAATCCAAATACTTTGAACATTTTTTTCAAATATAATATCAAAAATATATCTGGCCTGCAAAAATCCTGTCCTGAATAATCAACGTCCGCAACAAAACCACAAAACCCGTATAGAATAATCAGTGTCTGCAAAATTCATAAAAATTCTGTTCACAAAACTCGCATCGCTTGATTGAAGTTATGCACTTAGTTCAATTTCAATCTGGATCTGAACCAAAAGTATCCTATATCTGTCTTATTATCAAATGATATCATTTTGGTTGTGCGTAGTGTTGCCAACTCAGATTTTGAAAAAGGCGTAGACCACATTAGAAAATTACGTAGAATTAGTAAATTTTGCTTGTAAAAAGTTCGTAGATCTACGTCCTTATTTTCTGAGTGAAATGAAGAGGTTAGGGTAGGTGAAACTGAATAAAATAAGTGTTTTGTTGTTTTTTTTTTTTATTATTAGTTTCAAGTAAATTAATGAAATTTATACATATATTTATTAAAATATTTAATGCGTTCCTGTGAAGGCTCGCGGTTTCTTTTTAAGCCACTTTTCGTGTAAAGTAAGCCTATTAGAGTTTCAGTAGAAAGTCTATTTCTGATGTCTGTTTTCATAAGAAACAGACGCTCGACGTTTGCACTTCTATGTGGCAATGTGAGCAAATTGGGCCAGTAATGGAAATATTTGCGACGAATCGCTCTTTTTTTTAGACACATGAAGCCAAAAATCATCTGGTTTAATTATCTGTTCCTCTTGAAATGGGAGACTTGTATTTCTAAGAACTCGCCATTCCCGGTCTAGCTCCGTCAGGTTTGTTGGACATAATCTTGAAAGTAAAGATAGTTAAATGAAAACTAAGTAAAGTGTAGCAGACTCAAATCATTAATAAAATATTTGAAGTTAAGGATATAAATATTACTTGGAAACATTTGCCCCAAATGAACTATAGATGGTACAGAACGTTTAGTATTTGGGTCCATCAATGTCTCAGGGTTTATAAACCTTAAGTTCTTCAGCCTTTGTCTCTGCTCATCTTCAAAGGGGAAGCGAAATTTTTTTGTCTGTTTCCCACAAGTGTGAATATTTTTGTTCATAATGCAGCTTTCTTTTTTTAGTGGGAGTAACATTCTGCTCTTCAGCATTGTCACTGCTTATCTCCATAATTGAGTTCAATTAAATTGAGCAGAAAGCTGAACAATATCGGAAGATAGAAATCAAAACCACTCATTATTATTTTTAGGTTAAGGTTACAGATTAGATTACACTTTGGTTATGTAAGTTTTTCCCTTCGAGACGAGACATTTCGTTTTACATAGTCACAGCTCTATGGAATAAATGACGCGAGTGTTGTGTTGGCGAAGCGATTCTGCGATAGTATGAAAGAAACGGAACATTTATTAGCTTTTTTTCTCGAATGAAAAGGAAATTATACCCATTCAGCCTAATGAGCTGTTATTTTGTAAAATTGTAAAATTTGTAATTTTGTTAACTCATACAAAATACGTAGATTCTGGGACTGAAGATTGTAGGATTGCAGGAAAATCTTAAAGTACGTAGATCTACGTAAAAATACATAGAGTTGGCGACGCTGGTTGTGCGTACGTATATAACATTCTTAAATTCATAAAACAATAATTGCGAAGTGAAGTGCCGGCTTTATATTTTTCATGCGTGCGTTCGCGTGCAAAATAAAGATGGTTTCACCGTATATTGTCTATGCTTCAAGAAGTGTGTGCGATCATGAACAATCTGCCAAAATTTATTTAAATGACAGTTCGGAAACAAATTCACTGGAATTGTATTAGTTAAAATATTTTATTCATTTCTATTGGTGAAAATCTGCTTGGATATGATAAGAATGATCTTGTATATAATTTCTCTAAAATGCCAGTGAACGTATGGACTCACTAGAAAAACAGATTCACTGTAACATATATACAGGGTGTCTCGAAGCTTCATTCAATCAAGTAATCTTCATTCAATTTTGTACAGAAAATATTCTTTACACTTTAGGTGAAATGTCAGTTATGGAGATACGTAACATCAAAGTTTGCATTTTTTTTCAATATTTCTGGCTTATCTTTTGCAAAACGTTAAGACTATCAAGAAAGTAATTTAAATTGGACATTAAAAATTAACTCACTTTGATACAAGCCAAATGAAATGATTAAAACCTTGAAGAAATTTGAAAAATATTATTTTGAAATGTTTTTGTCATTTTACTCGACTTGTATTGAAGCAAATGTATTTCTAAAATTCAATCCATATATCCATAACTGTCAACATTCCACCCAAAGTTTTTTATATTAAAAATCAAATGAAAACACTCCCCAAGTTTTTGCAATTAGCTATGAGACACTGTATATACTCGCTTACGTACATATCAACCATTATTTTAATGATTAATTTAAGTAATAAATGAAAATATTCATATTTATCTGACCTAAAAATCACAAAAGTTTGCATGTGGCATATAGATGCAAAAGCGCACTACCCATATGGGGTTCATGTGCAGTGGCGTGCAGGGGTATAAACTTAGGTTATGCTGTGACCGACTATATACCTAGGTATATTAAAAATATACATATACGCATATACCTATAAGGGTGTATACAGTTTTTTAAATTTTTTAACTATATATAATGTACTATTTTGTGTTCCGTCTCGACGCCTGGAATCCATTATGAGAGAACAGCCTGCTGTTTCGGCACTTATTCACGCGTTCCTACCCCCTCTGATTCCCTGTTTGCGACAATTTACTCCCGCTGGTATCCCTGTTTCCGGTTGCGTCGCGCAACGGTTTTTTCTTTCATATGACGTCGCTGCTTCGCACCATTTGCACGCGTTTAGACACGCCAACTTGTGTTGTGATTTTTTTGTGTTTCTATTGCAATCTACCCCCTTAATTTTGATCCCTAGTTAACAAACATTAGACTATACAAATTTTTAACATAGTGCGACAGGACTTTTGATATTTTAGTGTAAATCCCGTGAATTTCGTCAAACGTCAAATTTGTTAACAAGATGGCGGACGAGCAAGCTCGTTCGCCGGTATCCTCGAATGACGGATCTTCTTTCGAAGAACCGAGTCGAAAGAGACGCCGCGTAGCATACGACCCGCGTGTAGACCACCTGCTAAAACAGGTGACTGCTCTGACGGAGGCCTTGTTAGCAGGCGGCGCGGCTCCCGCATCAACAACGCCGCCAACGCCGGAAGCCGCGAGCGAGCCCAGCGTGGAGGACGCGAATGCGTCCGTTATTCAGCCGCCGCCGAGCCTCAGAAGGGCGAAGAATACGCTGGAGTTCGGCAAGCTCAGCACGGTCGTGAAGGAGCCGCCAGTACCGAGAGCGAACCCGAAGCGGATATAACAGACCTCGAAGTTGCAACACTTCGATTCCGACGAGTGGTCAGGCGTTCGCTATGCGGAAACGCAGAGAACCTACGCGGCGACTCCCACATCTGTGGAATTGTCGGTGAACGACGACTTGAGAAGGATCGATAACGCGCCGACCCAAACTGGCTTGCTGAAAAGATCGCTCGCCGCGCTTTCAAACGCCTTGCTCGCCCAGAGGGAGACCCTGAGATACGGGATGCAATTGCTGGTGAATTGGATCTCTTCGAGCGGATTCAGTCGATGTTCACCAGCGATGCTCCGTACAATAAGGTTTCGGACGACATCCTGCAGATTGTGTGCGGCAGACGGGCAGAGTGTATACTGAACCGGCGAAAGGCCATATTGGAGGGCTTCAAAGACCCTTTCGTGCGAGAAGGTGCGGCCAAAATCCCTCCAAGCTCGGGATACTTGTTCAATAGGGAAGAGCTATCGGCGTATATCCTAAAGAACGGGGGGCCAGGAGAAGGTGATGGTCTCGCCCGCAACCCGAAACCTGGCCCAACCGTCAACATCTCAGCCCCAGCCGTCAACTTCTCGTCGAGCTCCGAACCAGGGATACCTCCAGTCCCGTAAGCCCTTTCTGCCGGAGCCGAGGCACAGGGAGCGAGGCTCAGGGAACCCGAACAGGAGACCTAACCGGAAGGCAGACCACGGCCGAAAACCCGCTGGTGACCGTAGCCGCAGAGGTAGAAGATGACGCGAGGCTGAACAACCAGTTCTGGGGAGGACGCTTGAGGAGGTTCCAAAGCACGTGGAAGGAGTTCGGGGCACCACCTATAGTGCTGAGAATCCTCAAGGGCGCGAGAATCCCCTTTGTGGCCAAACCTCCGTTAGTCTTCCCCACCAGGCAGCTGTTGAGCAGCTTCAGCACGAAGGAGTCTCGAGACATGTCGAGTCACATTCAGGCCCTGAAGATGT
This sequence comes from Agrypnia vestita, assembly GCA_016648135.1. NCBI lineage: Eukaryota > Metazoa > Arthropoda > Insecta > Trichoptera > Phryganeidae > Agrypnia > Agrypnia vestita. The sequence goes on from JADDOH010005607.1 coordinate 33,980, forward strand.
CAGGCGTGCTGGAAAGAGCAGATCATTCTCCGAGCTTCATCTCAAATCTGTTTCTAACTCCGAAGTCGGACAACTCCCTAAGGCCGATATTCAACCTGAAGGCGTTGAATGCCTTTGTGGAGGCGAAACCCTTCAAGCTGTTCAACCACCTTCGGGTCCCAGACTTCCTCCAGCCCAAAGATTGGTTGGTGAAGATCGACCTAACCCAGGCATACTTTCACCTACCAATAGCGGAATCGCACCGAAAGTTCCTGAGACTATACTACCAAGGGAACTTCTCCAGATGACCTGCCTGCCCTTTGGCCTGTCATCAGCCCCGAGAATGTTCGCAACGCTGTCAAACTGGCTAGCGGGACTCTTGCGGAAGAGAGGAATAAGGACCGTAGTCTACCTGGACGACTTCCTTCTGGCCAATCAGTCAAGGGACCTGCTAGCGACCCAGGCAGTAGAGACGGTCAATCTGTTCCAGCATCTGGGTTTGGTGCATCAACCGCGACAAGTGTGTCCTTATACCTACCCAAAAGCTGGAGTTTCTGGGCATAACTTGGGACACCGAAGCCAACCAGAAATCCCTCTCGGACCGCAAGTGCTCTGGCCTTCGCCAAGTACTGCGCCGCCCGATCGAGGCCGGCAGTTGCTCCCCCAAGCAGGTTCTAGGCCTCTTGGGAAGCCAACCAGAAATCCCTCTCGGACCGCAAGTGCTCTGGCCTTCGCCAAGTACTGCGCCGCCCGATCGAGGCCGGCAGTTGCTCCCCCAAGCAGGTTCTAGGCCTCTTGGGGAGACTCAACTTCGCAAACTTCGCCACCCCTCGGGGTCGTTTGCATTGCCGAAGACTGCAGAGATTCAGCCGCCAGCTGCAGAGGCACGAGCCATCCAGACAAGTGGAGCTTCCTGCCGCGGTTCGGCAAGACCTAGAGTGGTGGTTGGAGGCCGTAGGGGAGTCCTGCCCAATACACGAGGCTCCCTTCTCCCACTTCCTGACTACAGACGCAGCGGACGCAGGTTGGGGCGGCCATGTGGACGACAAGACGATATCAGGCCAGTGGTCCCCAGAGCAGATGCGGTGGCATTCCAACCAGAAAGAAGCCTTCGCTGTTTACGCAGTGATCAGGGATCACGCTTACCTGCTAAGAGGAACGAAGACCCTACTGCAGACAGACAACAAGACAGTTGTGACTTACATCAACAAGGAGGGGGGGACAAGATCAGTGGGCCTTCTGAAGATAACTCGAGACCTCCTAGAGTTTATCGACCAGCAGGAAATATCTCTGACAGCGCAGTACATTCCAGGGAGATATAACGGGATTGCGGACCGACTCTCTCGGGGGACACCACTCCCGGAATGGCACCTCCTGGAACCAGCGACAGAGGAAATATTCCGAATATGGGGACGTCCTCAGATCGACCTCTTCGCATCGGCCACCGCCCATGTGGTGCCA
>JADDOH010005608.1:0-13103 GCA_016648135.1 Agrypnia vestita
CATACTCAAAGGGTCTAGAGTTTGACAGTTGGTGCCAAGTTCAGATATATATATATATATATAATAGAAAGAATATTGTAAAAAAATATGTTTCAAATTTTATGAATTTTAACTTTGGCACTTGCTTGTAACAAACATCGCAGAGTATTTTGGCAATTTACGATATAATTTCTTTCTTAAAGAGTTAAGGTTATTATTACGGCTGTTAGACATATTTATGTGTTAAATAAAATGGTATTTTATACGAACCGTATATTTCACTGAGTCATCGGGAGATACTGTACCGAGACTTATTTTAACTAAATCTCTGGGAATTATTTCATTGAATATTAATTTGTGGACATAGGCAAAATAACTAACAAGACATCATCGGCCATCGTTGAATGAAAGCCCTGCAGTGACCCTCTTGTGCAGCCACTCTTTCAGTCTTTAACTAATCTTTTCTCATTCCATGATGAGCCTTTATTTTTCAGGGAAACGTCAGAGAGGCTATGTCTGTATGTAATAAAACGAATCTAAACGAAATAAAATTGTGTAACATTGGAGCTCTGCAACTCGATTTGCGCCATCTTGAATTGTAGCCGCTGGAGCCAGCGCAGCAGCAGGGCGAGGTGCGGGGGCTGCGGAGGGGGCGGGCCGCCCCCGGGCGCCGCGGGGGCCGAGGGGGGCGGCGGCGGGGAGGGCGCAGGGGGGAAGTTGCGGCAGGTCTGCAGTCGCATCTGGAGATGGCCCGGCAGCTGGAAATTCATTTTGTCTCATTATGTTGGGACAAGAGTTGCATAGCTAAATTGATGAAAAAACATATGTAATGGCAGTGTGCAGTGTCTATTGGTAGCATAAAATATATCAAAGAAACTTTTCTATCAAAATGCAGAAAAATAAATGCCGCTGCTTCTGTGAAACTATACACCGACGCTAGATGGCGTTGGTCTGTGCTCGCGCCGCGCCGGCGCGAAAAAACAAAGACATATTTTTAAACATTGTAACAATTGCTCTGGTTTTGATTGCGAACGGACATACCTAGAATTATATTGTTCTCCGGGGATTTCACCAGTTCATATTCTTTTCGTGTGTTATTTGTGACGTGGAAGAACCAAAAGACTTCTCAAGATATCTGCAAAAACAAAGTCGGCGACGAAGATCCTGACCGGACAATTTTGTTGGGGAGGATAAAGAGTATACAGGTCAGTGGTCATTTGTGGCTTAATTTGATTTACTTACTCTTGTATGTATTTGACTTTTTTTCTAATGAAATTCTCTGATAATTCAGAGAGGTATTATTATAGTTGAATAGTAAATTCACCCAGCGGATTGCTATTTACATGCTGTTCGCCTGCAAAGAAACATGCTTTTTAATTTTGTTAGCAAGAATAGGTACCACTTACTTGTATGTGATGAGAGTAAAGAACGGGACTCCAGAGAGGCAGCAACTTACTGAGGGCCATGGAGTTGCACTCCAGAAGCGCCTCCAGCAGGCTCAGGAAGTGCAGATTGACGGTCTCAGCCAGCTAGAGAATTAATTTTGAATTAAGATAAATCAAAGAAGTCTCACACAAACCAAACTACTTATACATGAGAAACGTGTACGGAAGGAAGTCTTTTTAAAGGATGACCCAGTGCTTACGACCTGGCTTAAGTTATTAGTCTGCACAATTCACCAATTCCAACGTAAGAACATCCACGCATTAAATTATTGAAAGTTGGATATATATTCCAAATCTGAAACCTGTCATATATTTGAAGGTACAATGCTAAAGAGATCCTGTAGCCTTTCTCATGAAATAATTAGCATACACAGATTTCGCAGCATTCCTCTGTAATTTTTTAAAATTATTTTGTGAGACCTCTATAATTTAACTTGATTAATAAATATCCCTCTATGGACAAATCCAGTAATGTGTTCTCATAACAAACACGTGGGGTCAATGACACGTTTCCCCACGCATTTTGACCAGCGCCAGAATTTCCATGGAAAGTGAATCGCGACATGACCTGACGACGAATGAAAAAATCACACGCGAATTCTGCTAATACCACCGATCTCACGCAGACAAAGGAAAATTAAATATGCTTACAGGCCGCTTTTCACACAGGTTTTTTTACACGCTTGACACCAAAATCAGGATATAAAAGACGTGTTGCCGACATTCCAATTTAGTTCGTTTCCTCGCCGTCACAACGATGTCACGCTGCGTCGCCTTTACCGTAGCTCATCTCGCTACGTAGCGCATCTCACTTTACGCCATACGATCAACCTTCAGCCTGCATCAACTATGATATCAAACCACAATCGCTACGCCGCTCATCTCATTCCTCGCTACGCCTCCCGTCTCCAATCCATCGATCATCGTCCGCCTCATCACTCCACTGACTTTGCCACCTCCAGCAGTGAACACCATCTGCTTCCAGAGGTACCACCATAATCCACCACCTCACAGCGATACACTACCTACATCAGTCGTCCGCACCATCTCCAGCTTCACGACACCGGCCTTTCCGCGCCAATGACAGCACTTTGACTCGTCCTATAGCCACGCTTGAAGATCACCCGTCGACTACGCCACATGGATCCCGTGGCATCGACCTGAATTTGCACAGCTGACGATCGCGCTATTTACCGCTATAAACTATATAAAACTGACCACGGCATTCTATTCATATCACCTGTTTTTCATCCTGTAAAAGTGGGATATGAGCCACGGTACCCCACACCCTGGTGACCCCTACGCAAAAGAATACGCAACAAAAGGTCGGGTCACTCCACAAACATATAAAAATATTGTTAATTTAATTTGGATTTCAATTCATTGTTTTGAATCAAAAGTGTCCTTAAATATGGTTTTGTTTGATAATTCCAATACTCAGAATAGTTTTTAGCGACTACTTCAAATGAAGATGTCTTTTAAGGGCAGAGAGGTTCAAAACAAATATACCTACAAATTCAGAATCAAGTGGTCTCGGAATTTAAATCATTTTCAAGATTCTAAATCAGGCACACCTGCTTACCCATGGATTACAAATATTAGATCTAAGACAGAGCTGCCTATGATAATCTATGCAAATAATAAATGTTGAAATATCTTGATATTGCTACAAACACACCTTCAACCAAATTTTCAATATATTATAATTTGCACCCGTAATTTTATAATTTGCACCCGTAAAGCGCCCTTGAAGCGTCTCTTATGCGAAAACGGCGCTATATAAATTAACATAAACATAAACATAAACATAAACATTATATCCTCGAAATATTCTTAGGAATTGTTATGCTCTCGAAACAAAAAAGACAAAGTTTTAAAGCTTTAAAGACATATAACAAATGTTAAAATGAAATTCAGACTGATTTAAATACGAACTACATGGCACTTACTTACTCGTGTTCTTAGCGACAGAAAAATGTCGATGAGACCATCGTGCAAGACCATCTCATCCCACTGTGCTGATGAAAAGAAATAACAAAGCTGCACTCACCACCTTGGAGTGAGAGACCAGCTGCAGGATGCAGGGCGTGACCTTCCCCCAGAAGTCAAACAGGATGCTCATGGTGAGGTAGTAGGCCTCGGAGCTGGGCGGGTGGCTGCAGGAGCCTTGCTCCAGGTACACGGTCCACAGCTGGCACAGAATGAAGGCGTGGAACAAAGAACTCATGTGCAGCACTGATGCCTTGGACTGCTCAGCGAAGCCCGCCATGATCACCTGTGGTAAAGATTAGATTAGGCCAGGTATCACGTAAATAACTCCAATAAAACATATTTTGTATAAATTACTTAAAAATATACTTTACCAAATGAATCTTTTGTCTAAAAATAAACAGCTTTAATAGAAAACTTTAATAGTTGAAATAAAGAGATGTCTCACTTAGCCATTGATTTAAATGAGATTGCAAAAGACTGCTCAGAGAGTTTTCGGTTTTCACTAATACGATTTGGACGGATGCTTCATATCATATTCGTGAATATCTACACATTTGTTGTTGGATTGATGTTACGACCCTCTCCCCTCTCCCTCCTTGTTCTACCACCTTCACAATCGGTCCAAAACCCACCGTTTGACTGTCAAGTTCAGTAGACCTCTTTCCATTTAAGAAAGACAATTGAATTAGTATATGTAAGCCGTGCGTACGAGGCACATTTTTTTGTTGTGTTGATGTTAATACCCGTAAACAATGACACAACGAAACAATGAGCGGCGTACACACAGCTTAAACATACTGATTCGATTGTCTTTCTAAATGGAAAGATGTCTACCTATGTAATTGTGCCTGTAATTAGCATAAAATATTGACTTACACCTAAGTGTTAATGATCAAATTATTATTAGGTTTATACCATTTCACAATTGCATTGATTGCAAGCATCAGAGAAGTTAAGTCGGTACCTGGATGTGATCAGCGATGTGGCAGCTGGCCTCCTGGGGAACTGGCTGGGCATGGGGCGAGCTCCCAAAGGCTCCCTGGCCCGTGTAGGGGTGCGGGTGAAGCGCGTAGTGGCTCAGGGACCCCACTAACAGCCACGAGAGCATGCGAATGTGGGAGACGCACTCCGTAAACTCCCTCGGCCTAATATCACACCACAGAGATAATTTTTCATTATCAGAAAATTTCAAGACAAAAATAAACTTGAAATATTTTACAAAATTTAATACAAAAAATGAGGATAAACTGTCAAATTGTTTCTACAATGATTCTATAGCGCAAATTATTTATCTCCACTCTTCATGATACTGAATCGTAAACGAGAATCCATTCATTTCTCGATCTAGATATCCTCCTCTCTCTGCACGTTCTCAGTATTCAATTATTTTTACAGGCTGTGTCCATCTCCACCAGAAGTGCCTTTCTTCAGGACGGTGTTCCTTGAGACCACTGTTAAAGAATATTCTATATTCATTTGTATTTGCCTGCATGGTCTGCGACACCATGGTGTACAACATCAACACCACAAATCGATATTGGTTATACATTAAGAATACTTATCTTCTCCGCTGGACAACGCTAGCTAATGTCTGTACCAGTCCAAATATTAACAGCGAAAGGCACAACTTATCTGATTATGTAAAACAATTTTCGAAGCTATAATAAATATAAGAGCTAAGCGCCATGAAATTTATAAAATTGTTAAGACTTCGGTACTTCGGTCATATGGAGTAATGGCTGAACAACAAACACTGAAGTCCCTGTGGAATATAGAAGACCAATAAAGCGAAGGAGCTCAGGAAGGCCAAAAATAAGATGGATTGAGTGATTCAAAGATATGTGCGTCCTAGAGATCTAGAACTGGAAAGAGCTGGTGCAAAACCGAGATCAGTGGAGGAAGACTGATCGGGGATTATAGAGTCAGCAATGATAATGATGATGATAATGAATAAATATAAATTTACCCTTGTTGCAGCGCCGACGGTGCATTGTACAGCCAGGGCATGTAGCGGGCTATGGCCCTGTTGTCTCGGTTGTTCCCTCGGGTGATCTCGAGCGCCACGAACTGTGCCATCCCGCTTTTCAAAACTCCGCCGAGGGTGTCTTCGTTGAGGCCCACCGAAGATCCCTTGCTATAACTCTGTTGTAAGATAATTGTACACAATAATTATTTCTTTGGTTTCAAGTATTATATATTAATTAAAAATTATTTCAAAACAATTAAAAAATTCAGTTACCTTGAATTTATAATGAAAAATTAAAATAATATGATAGAAGAGATCTAAAAAAATGCATATTAAGTGCAAATCGCTGTTATTTTTGCTTCCAAAATGTTATAAAATCCCAATGCTGCCACCAAAATTTAACTAAATTACAAAACTCTTACCAGAATAGTAGTCATACGCATTTGAGACATGCATAGTCACTAAAAAAAAGAGTATCCACTGATATTTGAAAAAAAAAATGTAATATTTATTTCGGTTTTAAACGGTGCCGGTATCCAGAAAATGCTCAACCAGTGCGATTTTTCTGGATGACCGAGTTTGCATGCCCGTTTGTGCTCGTTAACCCTTTTGTAAATTGTACGCGCAGTTGTGTTCTACGACCCCATGTGTGTTCACACGTGGGGTCAACAGACGTGGAGATATTGGGTATCAAATTACAGTCTGGGAAGATAAGCCGAAATCGGACCTGCGTAGTGGCAACGAAATGTGTCGCTACAGAGACATTGTCCCTATTAGCAATACATTTTTATTTATCGATCCTTCATATTAAAATCACATTTTGTAAGCATTTCTAACTAGTCTGCTTAAAAAGATAAACTTTGATTTAATAACCTTAACTAACTTCTTAAACACAATTCAGTCATTTTTGACACCCTACATGTATTTTAAATATTCAATAACTACCTTTATCTTAGTGAGTGTGTGGAAGTCGGCCAAGAACTCCAGCACGTCTCCAATGTACTGCCTCATGCAATCTGAGGCCCCGGTGCTGTACTCCCTGTTATAAGGCCCGTTCAGTTTCAGGCAATCTTCTAAAGCAGTCGTCAACGGCAACGATCCACCAGCATCTATAAAAATGCATGACATTATTTATATACATTTAATTGCCGGGGGACAAGTATGAAATTTCCAACTAGAAATAAGGATTTCTCTCCCGTGGGATTCTCTGGAGATAACATTCGGCTTTCGTAACCCTCTTGATTAGCCGTCTTGCGCGTCATGTGTGTTATGTGTGCCGAATTTCAAATGTTAAATCCGTTTGCTTGAGTGAATTTGAAACTCTTCAACAACAATTAATTCAGTCATTACCAGGTGTGCGCAAGAGTCAAATCGATGATCATGTTTATGTTTCATATTCTTCATCTCTTCTTTCTCACTCTGTTATTCATCCTTCTATACCATGCGACCCCTTAGAGCAGTGGACATGACACTGGCTTCTCACATCAAGGGATGTGGATTCGATTCCCGAACAAGACACCATACATCTATGTGATTTACCCAAGCCTGAGTGTAAGTGCCATGTGTTTGCAATAATTAGAACTGGTGGCCTGAAAATTAAAAGAATACCATACATTAAGTAACATGAAAGAGTGATAGTACCTTGGAGCACGAAACTGATAAGCATAAGGAAATTTTCATCGGGAATGGTCGTCTTGAACTTGAGTGCCTGCACCAGCTCGTAGATGATCATCCGGCACATCATGAGCTTATCTCTCTCCTTGGAGAAGCTGCGGTTGCATAGGAAGCTCAGCTCCAGCAAATAGTTGTACTGCAGAACGTAGTTTTGAATGGCGTAGCTAACCGTTTTTGAAAATGGATCCAGTAAGCCCTGTAAATAAATAAGTGTAATTAATAAATATAAGTAAAGCAAAAAATTGAATAAAAAGTTCATTAAACTGTAAAAGTAATTTCGATTATACCAAGAGTTGAACATAATAATCTTCCAATCCATAGATAGATGCTTTATCCGTAACCCTAAAAGAAGCGATGAGTGATACACCAAATTGACCATGTATAAAGACTACCATATGGTGTGCATTTTTTCGTACTGTTAAAAGTAAGGCGAATCCGTGCGATGGTGCCCTTTATGAGTGAACTCTACGTACCCAAAGCGAGTAAATTCTAAAATATTAATGTTTGAAACTGCATTGCATACTATGTCGCTGTGAATGGTTGCCTACCTTAAATTGGTTGATGGCTGGGACCTTCAGAATGGACACCATTATCCTCAGCAGCGGGATGATGTCTTCGAAGACATTAAGCACCAGCACCACCCTCCGGAACAGGGTGTCGAGCTGCTGCAGCAAGGCGCCCGAGGAGGAGCCCGGCCCGAGCGCCTCCAAGGGCAGGCAATCCATGTAGCACGCCATGTTCTCCATGATAATGGGCAGCTGCTCCGTTGGCAAAGTCTTGCGAGAGTTGAGGAACTCGGTCAGCAGTTGCAGGGGCCCGGTGGGGTTGAGCTCATTGAAGTCGATGAGAGCCTGGGCTATGCTCTTGAAGAAGAGGAGCTTCTGTTTTTCTACATAAAGTAAAAATAAAATTAAATCATTATTTTTTATTCACATTGTTACTTGGGTAGTTTGAAAATTCTCCTAAATCGCCAAAATAGGGTTGCTTTTTTCAAATATATTTATGTTCTTGTATTTGCTACTCATTTATATTATTCGACTGCAAATTTCATCTGTCAAACAGTTTTGTTTTAACAATCATTCAAGTCATACTACTTTGTGCATTTCAGGTTAGGTTTCAATTATGGTTCAAAATAAAATTTCAGGGGTCATCCATTTTTTCATTTTCAGGAAAAAACTGCAACGGAAAGCAAACTCGGGTTAGATTTCGCTCTTCACGATGCTAAATTCAAGCGTGATCGTTCACACGCAAGTCCGAACCACGTTCATGACGTCGAAATTGTGGACAAAATCCTAAACATGACTTTGGCAATCGCCAAATAAAAGTGCATGAAATGAAATTTAAAGTGAATAAAATTGGAAGTTATGAAGTCTTGTGAAGCATCTTTCAAGAATGAGTAATTTATATTTTATATAATGAATTAGGTTTAAAGAAACTTTCTGCAAAATGGCTGCTGCATTTGCTCAATTGGGAGCAAAAACGTATTCGAGCAAGTTCTTGCTTGTTGTTCGTTTTTCTTGATTTCATTACGTTCAGTTATCATTACGAAAATATTTCAATCTGCTCTCATATATACTTATCGTTCCCATCAGGATCTATATTTCCTCAAGTCTCTTGACCTCTATTCAAACCTGAGTAGATTCTAGAGTTGATATTATTTTGTAACTGGGGGAACTGACACTTAAATCAAGCGCCGTACATCATCTTTAAACAATAACCGCACAACATAAACAAAGGTATATTTTGCGAAATAAAGCTCCGATTGATTCGATTAGAATGAAAAATCATTTTTAAAATAAATCACATTACCTGGTGCCCTAGTCTGGAAGATCTGCACAAAGACGGCATTGGGGGCGAGCTGATGCAGGACACAGCGTAAGAACTGGTGCGCCACACTCACCGCTCCTCCAGGAAGGTGAACGTTAGCCTCACTCTGCCATGGGTACATTGCCAACTGGGCTATCCTAGAATTCAGAAGGCCTTTTAAAATGGACTGTCCATAAATGCCACAATAAAAAAAAACAAACTGATAAGGTTTTCTGAAAGGTAAACGGATGAACGTGCTCCAGCACCCATCTCCAGGGTAAAAATAATGAGCTGGACCTAATGAATCAAAAATGAGGAGGTTTCGACAAAAGAGGGTTCATATAAGACTCCACCTATATGAACCTAGAATGTATATTTCCACCACTTTGGACCCAATGCATAATATAATTGAGGGAAAGATTGTGAAAATAAGATGGAGAGGAATATCCAGATAAATTTTATCAAGTGATGAGCAAGGATGATACAGACACCTACAAACAACTTCAAAATGGTGCCGTATTGCAGAACAAAGACATAAGTGTCGCAATAACAACAACACAGGTCTTTCGTGATACAGAAACATATACCTTACTTGGATACAACCGTGAGAATCTCCGGCAGAAGCGGTGCAGCAGCGGCCGGCTCCCGATGCACAAATGTGGCCAACACAATGATGCACAGCCCCAACTCTTCGTCGCTGTACTCCTCCATTACCGTACCACATTCCGCACCTGAAGTAATCATGAAAAATTTACAATAAGTTATAAAATTATACCTAATCTGACTGTTCCGTACAGAATACGCGAAGATATGATGCGCAGGTCTCCCGTACTTGACTCGTAGAACAGACCAAGACTGTACAGCGGTAATCGTAAACCCGCTGACAGTGGTTGTTCTAAATATTCACAAAAGTGAATTATCCGGTTGCGGGTAGTCCAGTTGAAGTTCCAAAATCCAAAAACAGTAGGTAGAGCAGAGGTCAGAGGTGTTGAGTAAAAGTCAGAAGAAGTGGTCCAGACGGCGTATAAAGCACAGAACGGAATGAATCTGTACGCCGACGGAAGTTTAATTTATACACAAATTTAATACCTCCCGGCTTATTTCCGGGAGCCAATCACAGAGAGTTTTTATCGCGCGTTCGCGCACGCGAAATTGTCTAAAAAATAGCTCGGAAAGTTTTATTTACAGAATTCAAAAATTATTTAGAATTTTTACGCCACCCCCCCGGGGTTTTCATCACGTCATTTACATGGTGCTATGTCTTGCTTATAGCATGACGTGATTGCCTGGACCCGCAAGACCGAAGTTAATTTTTTATCAAAAAATATATACCGATCGCAGCGGTATTTGCTCAGGAAAATTTCACAATTAAATTTATAAAATTTGTTAACTATGATTTATACATGTTTGTTAATGCAGTTTATAAAGAGCCCACATGGGTGTAACTTTTGATATCAGTTTTAGTTATGTACAATAAAATTTCAGTCATTTATAAATATTTCAAAGTGGGTCGCAAAAAATTAATTTTCATTTATTTTTCAGGTGCGCCCCTGACAAGGTAGGTATGTAAAAACATGTAAAATGGGTAGATTCTTATGCAAGGAATTCAACAAAAAATATTTTAAGTTGATCCGGCTGTTGTAGCGTCTGTAAGACAGTTTCAAAGTTTTGACTGAAAAATGACCCTTATCGACATTGGACCACTGCTGATAGTGGTTACGTAAAAAATGTGAAAAATTTTACTTTTTTATTTACATGATTTTCTTTTAGATTTTAGTCTAAATGGCTTTGTTTAGCAAAAATATTATGGTTTGATACCAATTTTATTGAAAAAACCCTCGTTTTTCGTAAATATAAGAAAATCAATTTTGGGTCGAAAATTCTCGTATTTGTTGGTACAAATACCGTTTTTCGGTGGCTGTCGCGCCCGGGACCTTATTAGTGATGAGCCCCGTCGCTAGGCCTATAAAACACTGTTAGTTATATGTAGATTTCTCCGAGATCTGACAAGATATGGCTTCGCGACTTATCGGAAACAATCGGTCTGCAGCCCGTTTTTCCTTCGCATACCAACTCTCTGTCCTCGGATACATATGTAGAAATATTAAACAATATTTCGTAATTCTGTCTGTCAGGCCATACAGTTAGCCGTAGGAAATAATATTTCCTGTATCTGTCTTTCCGCCATACAGTTGGCCGTCACTCGGAAATATTCAATAATATTTCTTATATCTGTCTTTATGCCATACAGTTGGCTACACTCACCACCCCGGTCTATCGCAACAGCGATTTTCTCGTTTATTGAAAATAAACATGTGACAAAGTACATTCATATATGTCAATATTTAGGTTCTTTGTAATAATTTAAAACATGTCACAGCTATTTTATTTTCATAAATTTTCATACATAAATTTGTTCACAAATTTATCAAAGCATAGGACCCGTCTTTACGGTCCTCAGGGTGGTGATGACGCACCGGCGTCCTGCCCGGTCGCCCGTGAATAAGATGACGTCACAGGTCCACCTTGATCGGTGTCCGCAGCGAACCATGGAACTCGGCAATGTCATCTTCTTTGAGGAGGCTCTTTTCAGGGCTATCATTCATCCTGTCCGTTACACTCCCCCCGTGCAGTCCGCCTGCACTCCTAGGGAGGACAGGATTTCCACAGGGTCCTTCAGCGACGCCTTCACTGCGGCGCCCTTGTCAGGGTAATGATCTTTGTTGCGGGCCTGGTGTAGTCGCCCGTTGTGGTTTTTAATCGAACCACCCTCGCCTGCCCGTCGGGCGCGAGCTTCACCTCGATCACTCTCCCCTTGGGCCATGTGTTGCGGGGCATCGCGGGATCGGCGATGACGGCCATCTCTCCCTCTTTGATGGGTGGTGCGGGCTCCTGCCATTTCTGCCTTCGAGCCAATGTCGGCAGGTACTCCCTCATCCACCTTCTCCAGAATAAATCTGCCATTTGTTGCGCCATCTGCCACTGCTTTTTTAAACACACTTTTTCATCCAGCGCCCCATAGAGGGCCAAGTGGGTGTTGCGGCCCGTTGATCCAAGTAGCAGATGGTTGGGTGTGATCGGCGCGTCATCTTGTGGGTCCACTGACACATGCGTCAGTGGACGGCTGTTTACTGTAAACTCGGCCTCGGCCAGTACAGTCCTTAGGGTCTCCTCCCGCGGTGCCCGTTCCTTCAGTGTGGCTTCCAGTGCGCGTTTGACAGCACGCACGAGACTCTCCCAGGCGCCCCCCATGTGCGGGGCGAGGGGGGGGTTGAAACTCCATTCAACCCCGCTCTCCGCTAGATGTCCCTGCATCCGTGGATCATTGTATAGATCAGCCAGGGCGGCCGCCATCTTCCTTTTCCGCGCCTCGGAAGTTCGTGCCGTTATCTGAATAAAGGAGGCGCGGATGGCCGCGCCTAGCGGCCATTCTTCTGATGGCGAGTATTGCAGAGTCTGCTGATAGTGACTCCGCCAGTTCCACATGTACGGCGCGCGTCGTTAGGCACGTAAATAGCGCGCCGTACCTCTTTTCCCTTCGTCGGCCGATAGCCACCTGCATCGGCCCGAAGTAGTCCAGGCCGCAGTGATGGAAGGGCGGCGTATGATGTGCCAGCCGACAGTCTGGTAATTGCCCCATTAATGGCGGGTTCGACTGACTGTTCATGTTGCGGCACGCTTGACATGCTAATTTCACCCAGCGCACGGTCGGTCTCAATCTTAGCACATAAAAGTTTTCGCGCACATCTGCGACAGTTTTTTCTGTGCCCGGGTGATTTTCGCGCTCATGGTAATGGCGTACCATGAGCCGTGTATATGGGTGCGCGCCGTCCAAAATGACGGGCGCTCTTAATCCTGCCGGAATCCCTTCCACTGTGGTCTGCTCTAGCCGTGACCCCATCCTGATGACGCCGTATTCATCCAACCGTGGCGTCATCGGGTACAATCGGCTATTTCTCTCTATGGCCCTACCTTCTTGCAGGGCCCGTATTTCTGGCCCAAAAACGTCTGCCTGAGCGTGCTTTACCCAGGTGCGCTCGGCTGCTGTCTTCTCGTCGGTAGTGACATCTCGGGCGGACTGCTTCCCCGATTGACTGTGACAATTTGCCACAAAGCGCTGTACCCAAGCGGTCGAGCGAAGCAGTCTAGTCCATGACGAGAAGCGCACTATGTCGGGAAGTGCTCCCCCCGTGTTGGCCTGCCGGACCGCCAGCACCGTGTCCGGTCTTCGTTCCATTGAG
>JADDOH010005609.1:0-41155 GCA_016648135.1 Agrypnia vestita
TCAAGAATGCAATATTGGATTTTATCCCAAGGGGGATCTCATTAATCAAGATATATTTTAGATGTCACATAGAGACAAAGCTATTTTTTTAAATGGAAAAGTAGGGATGAAAGTCTTTTTGAGCTTTATAGGGCCTATGACCTAACGTACGGCTGACTTAAATGATCACTTTATACAATCTAACATTCACCAGTTCCATCACTATCACATTTATAAAATTTTTGGTAGTTATATTTGTTTTGGTAGTTGTAGTTGTACATTTGTTTTATATAAGAGTTGTATTTTACTACCGCCGTTTGTAGATGAAATTTGTCCTCCGTTTAAACTAGTATAGATATCGTCTATATATCGTCATATATTGATAATGAGATACCTTATTTTTTTTTATTAGAAAAACCAAACAATCGAAATCCATCCTTAGTGATGAGGGTCTCGACTGAAATGAACTTAAGAGGTCTATAAAGACACTCAAATCACTCCTCTTACTCGGAAAGTCGAGAATCAATCAGTCACTGTGCTATTTCACTGACTACCGGAGCTTAACTCGGGGAGAAATAAACATCAACATACCACCGATTGCTCTTTAATACCATTGAAGTACGAACCTTCTCTAAAGTTCGAAATAATCTTCTAAACACTTAATCACCATAGAAAACATCTTATCTAGCTATATAAATTAATCCATTATTTCATTTAAACTGCAAATTGTCTACAACAGCAAATTTTAATGTTTGTCTTTAATGTACCTCAGCGTAGCTTGAGATAATTGAATATATTTTTTTAGCCTTCGTATAATGCCAATGTGGCTTTCTGCAATCTTTTATATCAAATGTGCCGAAATTATGACAAAATTTAATAATGAAATACACATGTAACAACAATGTTTCTCAAAATTCAAAAAAATTGTTGGGCGTATATTTTTTGATAACACCAACAGGACATTTATTTTATATGCATAAAAAAGTTGTTAAACTATTTATGAAATAGTTCGTACGTCGACGTACTTTTATTGTTATGCATCTTTAGATGTCTGAGCTATAATGATAATATTTCTTCTTTTTGTCTGTTCAATATGAAGTAACAAACGAAATCTCTAGCAATGTCAAGCAATTCATATCTCAAAGTGAGCAGGTACTTTAAGACATCCTGTACCTTTAGTAAGTACCTACTAATTTTGAGATATCCTGTATAATGAGACATGTTGAAAGATATGACGAAACACTCAAGTTCTTCACGGAAAATGGTTTCAAATTGCAAAGAAGACGAGATTAATGTTTTTGTCAAAGAATTTTTAGTGATATATGAAGAAATATCCCAGTTTATTACGCCTACGTCTTCAAAAGAACAAATTACTTATATTATATTCGAGTAAATAAGTTAAATCAAATATTTCAAATTTTTTTTTTTGCAATGAAAAAATGAAAATGAAATATTTAAAAGGAAGATATGTACTCGTATTTTTCGTAGTAATAAAAATATTTCGGCTATATTAAATATGTTTACAAGATAACATGTTAAAATTATCCTTAACCCTTGGATGCCGGAACGCGGATCCGCGCTTCTACGCCCGCGTGCTTTTTTTCCGTTTCTGTATTATATTATTACGGAATAAAGTTCAAAATCCTTTTCCGTGCATTCTTACTGAACAAATGAAGGTTCTCAACCAATCAGAACGTTGTAAATAACTTAAAATTCATTCATAGAATGATTTTAGAGCAATCCATTTTTTTATGATCGTGTGCGAAAAGTGTGCGACGGTTTTTTTTATTGTTTATTGAAGTAATTGCTGATAGAGGTGTCTAAAGTTATTATTTATTTTGTATATTTCTTATTTTGCAATAGTTTGAAGTAAAGACTTTTTCAAAATTGACGTAAATCTTTGAATAAATTCACATAAAAGTTTTTATCCGTTGGTAGTGCGAGAGCTTTGTTTTCGGTTTTTGTTATCTTTTTTATTTCACATTTATTGCGAATCATATATCGTATGAAAGACTTTGTTTCGTAGATTATGATTTTGGAAAGTTGTCTTTTTAAGCCATTTCAAGAGAAAGTAATCTTTGTATAAATTTTGAGACGTTACGAAAATCATTGTAATGAATAAGAAATAGAGAATTTTCAGATACTTAAGTATTTGGATCAAGTAGGCTTTCTTGTATACAGGACAGGGTGGTTGCCAACAAAGGCCATTGAAAATCCTCCATTCTACAAAATACCTTATCAATATTCTAGTCCAGTGTTGCAATCCGATACACGTAAAATAACAAAAGGATTCTTTTGAATACACGGGAGTTAGAAAAGTGTTGAATCTTAAGTATTGAATAACAAAAAAACAGGACTATATGGGGGATGGTCATCTTTATTTGTCGTAAAAATAGAATAAAAGTGTACACGAATCACTTCATTATTTTTCTTCTTTTAAAAATTATACTTCAAGGGGTTACACAAACTAGAGAGTCAGAAATTTTGGATGAAATTTGGAAAAATGGTCGCGTCATATCCATTCCCATGGAGCTCCTCCGTCGTAACTGAGATGGAACATTCCCCGTCATTTGTTTGTATGTGATGAGAACAATCCTTTATTTTTCGAATTGCTCCCAATTTAACAATATACGTTATTTTTCAAAATCGGGTATGCCACATTTTAGACATTACATTTCTAAATAAGTAAGTGATGACCTTCTTTTTTGTATTAGACAAACGTACACCGGGATATGTTGCATTTCAGTCACGGCTAAAGCCTCCAAATATTCGTGATTACAACTATTTGAATATCGAATAGTTAATGATAATATATTCGAATATATTCGTAAAATTTTTAAGAAAGGAATAACTTACTTCGGATGATTAATACATTCTATATATTTAAAGAAAAAACCCAATAATTGTAGTATGTTATAGAAAAACAACCAAAAGTATTTTGAAAAATAATGTTGAATTAAGAAATACATATTAAAAAAAACACAAAAAAAATATCTCGATAACTGACAAAATTTAAGATATGTTTATATTGCCTACTTCATATCTCACACCCCACGTGCAAGTTTTTTCAAAATTATTTTGTATATAACTTCTTTTTTGTCGGCTCAAATATTTATGAAAGCTAAATACTAAAGAATAATAGAAAGCCGACAAAACAAAGTGTTTTTTTAGTGTAATAAAACTATAAAGATAAGCATGACTTTAAAAAAAAAGCAAATGCAAATGACGCCCGACTTCGTTATATAGCCCATAGCGGTTTCATCGCTTGCAAATGACTTTCAAGGTTCGTAAATCTTTGTTTCATTTGGAAAAATATTAAAAATCTTATAATTCAAATATGAGCGAATACTTTTTAAAGTATTTGAATAAAAAATACTTAAAAACAGGCGAATATATTCGAGGTTAGAACATTCGAATATTGTAACCTGTCGAATATTCGAACCTGGAGGCCGTCACGGCGGAGAAGTTCTATGGCAGTGGACGTGATGCGGCAATTTTGTTTTATTAAAAAAGTAAAATGTACCTTATTAAGTTGTAATAAAAGTTTTAAATGCACCTTAATAAGAAACAATAAAACATAATTTTTCACCTCCTTGTAAAAAATCACCCAATTTCTCCTAAATTCCAGGCTCTCAGGATGGTGCAACCCCCTTAATCAAACGCGGTGTGATTAATTTAACCACAAAGCTTTTAATATATATTTTAATAGCTTGGCCATCAGGGATTTCAGGAGGTTGTAAAAATGGGGATTATTTGATCGAATTTATATACGGAGTAGAAATCTAAAGCTCTGTTGATTTTCTGAAAATGAAGTTAAGTAAAAATAATATTTGGTGCCGTCGTTAAAACCTCGAGAATTACGGTGATCGTAGGTTTAGCGTGACTCTAACTTTAATGTGCAAATGCACCAATCAATCTGAAGCAAGCAGTGGTATTGGAGAACCTCGCGCAACTCAATTTATTTTGTCTTTGACCGTTCAACCTACCAGAAGAATTTTATCTTAAAAGTCATGTTTCACCTGTAACCTCAAATAATTTGAATTACCTCAGTTTTAACGTGATTTTTATTTTATTTTATATTATACAGGGCACAACAATTTTAAGACAAGGCCGTACAATTTTTTTTTTACTTAATAATTAGTAAATACACGCATTTTAATTTAGCAATGTGTTCTGTCAATTAAGTTTTTATTTATTTTTGTAGATGGCGGTAGTGTGCCGCCATACATATTGTTTAAAAAATTTGAATAAATATTTAAAAATAATCACATAAATTACATAAAATTTGAAAATGTCAATCATTAAGGGTTATTTTTTACATTCATGTAAAAAAACTAAGTATTTATTGCATAGTTTCGAAGATATACGCCAAAATATATCAAAATTACAACATCCACACGCTTGACAGCAGCCGCGTAGCATATATACAAAATCAAAAGCGTTGGCAGTTGGAAGTGTGCGTTTTCGCTGTGATGGAAATAATAAGCAAGAAAATATACTTTGAATACAATTCACTGTTTGCTTGCGATTTCTTATATGTTTTACCACACAACACGCAACACTTACCTACGTAAAGCGACACGTTCCATGAATACTGGAAGATTCGGTAGATTGCGTAGGAATTTTGTCTTCACAGTGCCTCATTGTAGATTCTCAATCTATCAATAAGGTAAAACCCAACAAACCCTCAAAACCTCTACGATGAATTTCTCAAGCTTATTATTTTTAACTGCGTACATGGGTTAAGAATTTGACTCTGATGGACGAGACATAGTGACGTAAAAAAACTCTGTGCTGTAAAAATAAACAAAATTTTATTTATGTTGTCTGTTTATTGTTCTTTGAGAAACAATTTTCTTCAATTTTGTTTACCTAAATAGCAATTAATATAATTCCCGTAAATTCTTGGTATTTACGGTAAGTTTTCGGCGTCGCGCGACCGGTCGTTTGTTTCGGGGAAATTCTGACTGTTTGTTAAAATCCAGTTAAATCCAGTGAGTGGGTAAATACAGTTGTATTTAATTAAATGAAATAATAAATATACATAAAGGCTAATTAATTGCTAATAATGGCTAAATAATTAATATAAATATAAATAAAGCTTATTTTTGGGGAGGAGCTTTATTCACACCGTGTCAATATCCAAGTTGATGTTGAGGGCATTTCATCAATTATCTTTCAATTAGTCTAATAAAAATTTTGTAATTAAGTAAGTACACCAGATTTTCACTTTGGCAACCAGATCAATATTTCATTTCAAACTTTGTTGATTCCACAACCTCAAAACTTTTACAGTCTCGCTACTTTTGGGTCACCCGTTTTCAATGAAAACGCTTCTGATCAAGGATGTTGTGGAAAAGTTCCGCGAACAAATGTACCGACTCCAATATTGGAGCGCAGGTCCAACAATGCCGGCTGGAGTGTCCACAGTACCAATGGCAATATCAAATACCAGGTTCCGTATTAAAACTGTGATTTTAGAACGCGTGCAGGGAATATTTTACACATAACGTCGCATTTAAATGTTAACAATGTATTCAGAATATTTTCAGTAGGTATGTTAAAATTTTTGAAGAACTCTTAGAAATACGGGATTTCATCCAATAACAAAAATTCTTTTGCGTTTTTCTCAAAAAATATCAAGCGATTTGGTTCAAATTTAGCACAAAATTACTAACAACATCATCTACAATGTGGCATATGATTTTTTTGATAAAATGTGTCGTTTGCATACTTAATACCCATCAAAAATGACTATACTTTTACATGTCGGTTCCTAAGGAATAAGTATTTGTGTATTTCATTATATCATATATCAAACAATTTTTTTTTTACGAAAATCGGAAAAAACAACTTGTATCGTTCCGCGTCTCTAACGGGGTATTGTAGGTGATGCTTTTTTTTTTAAAGTTTAAATCGAAAGTTTAAAAGAGAAGGCTTTAAGAAGAAGCTTTAAGAGCTTAAATGATTTTACTTTAAGTTTATTTATTAAAAGTCTAACATATTATTTGAGATCTGCTTTTGCAAGCTCAAAGCTATGCTTAAAATTTATTTACGTGTGATTTTATTAACTGAACGAATTCATGAATGTGCAACCCGAAGCTACCGAATTGAACTGTGATTGAATTATGTTTACGTATAGTCTAATATATAATTTGGCCAGTAATCTTGTCTAGTGGTTGTTATCTAGGACTCCTCGATGTGACGTGATTACCCAAGCACTTTTAGGAGCGAAGCAGAAGATATACCATTGTATTCATACGAGGTGAAACTAACCTAATATTATTAACGCCCAACTTGAGCCGGACTCAAATACGACGATCGATTGAACAGGCTAACGAAATCGCCTATCATGTTTACGTAGATTTTTCGCTTAGAACAATGCCGCCTGGTTACCGATGTTTCATATTAGAACCTGTGGACGAATCCCACGGCTGAGTGCAAAGTCAAGGTTACAATGGAATATTTAGACTGACAAATACCACGTGCGAACTACAGCCTAGGGCGTTCTAAGTATAACCTGGTATCCACGTAATATGGTCGACGGTACATAATAGGAACTTAGCGCTAGTATTGCGCAACAACACGCAATATCTATTTCTAACTTATTTTTGAATGCAATAGTTTACTGGATCTGCCGGTCATCCAGGTTAGATAATTCCCAGTCGATTATTACACAATTATACTTATAAAACACAAACATAATATTTGAAATGCAAATTAACGGCTGAGTTCTCCAGAACACATATCTACAAGGCTTACCAATAGCGCGTTTGGTGGTTTCCGGCCCGATATATCTGTTCATGGTATTTGGTAGGAGATAATAAACATTTTCATAACAACCATGCGCATCTGGAGGCTCGGGGTAGCATTTGTCTGTTGGTTAATCTATCACAGCCCGTGAGTCTAGGTCGAAATTCGCGGTTTTTCGTAAGTAATATTTAATAGGAAACAAGTTTATCCTGGTCATCCCACGGATGGGTTCCAGCTCCACCACGCTCGCTGGACCCGATGACTACCGCCAGCTTAATTGTAGTCCCTCACACTAATTCCCCAGACAAAGAACATACCGAGACTCCAATTTCTGCTGGAATTCTCCCGGTGCTCTCGCTCCCCGGCGACAACATATCAGGAAGTCAGCGTCTGATATTACGGGTAAGGTATACGGTCCCTCGTTGCAGCCAGATTCTGGAGTGTTAAGAGTGTTACCACGATGTGATCACATGGACCAGATTGTTATTAGTTACAGCAGGTTAAGGGCATTTAATGACTACTGGATGACTGGAAAGACTCATCCTTTGAGTGCGTCAGACTAGGCCAGGTAGCAATGCTAAAGAAGAGATGATGGGTATCCAAGTGATAGTTGAGAGATATTAAAATGATGTTATTACAGCATGATAATTACAGTTGATTGTGAAATTCCTGATATGTTGCTCGCTGGCCGGGAAGGGAGAACCTCGAGAGGTTTCTGTATACAGCAAGTTAGAAAAAGGTGGTGAATGATGAGTATGATGGTGTTTAATGTCATTGCGCTTTTGAATGCGGTCCCGATCATAAACGTTGAATGTTAAACTGCTCACTGCTTCCCGCAGTTTCTCGTTCATAATGAACGCCCTATCTCGTTCATTAAAGCGGTCCCGAGCGTAAGTATTGATTGTCGAACTGTACCTGCTTCTTATAATTTCTCGTTCATGAGGAACGTCCTATCTCGTCCTTGAATACGGAGTTAATACATTCAGATACATTCACAACCGGAACCCGAGCTCGTCGCACCAAGGAGCCTGAAAAAACGTGAGAGGTACTTTCCCCTAGATCTTTGAGGGTCGCCGCTCCAGAACCTTCGAACTATCCTGTAATTCTTGGCTTTAAAACCCTGTATTAACCGGGTAAATACAGTTAAAATAGCCCTACCTAGCTCCAAATCCAAGGTGTCACCCACTCTATTCAGCCTCCATAGCCGAGAACGCGCGCTCCGACATTTTTATGTATAGTTGCCTACGCCACGCCAGTAAATCTTCCTTCATCTTTATCAAAATCGGAATTCTGCCTCCGCCAGATCACGGGGCGTGAAAAACGTAAAGGCTTCTCTCCCCCCCGATCAAGAGGAGACGAACTCTCCTGTTCGGTTCTCGTTCATTATTCCATTTATAAACCCCGCGTGTCTAACCTCGAAAGTCTAACACCGGTAATAAGATCTCATTAAGCTACGTTGCAAGTTAAATATTGCACAACCGCATGAAATGCCTATTTCCCGCGACCCTATTCAATTTGGAAAACGCAATAATATATATATGTTAGTAAAGCGTTTGAAATGCAGAACGCATGTATAATGACCTCGCTTCTATTCTAAAGATAATTAAGATATAATTCCGACGATACGTCCCGACATCAGTACCAATTTGTTATCGCGTCCGTTAACGCCGAACTCTAAACCCACGTAATGAAATGAATAGCGATGAAACAAATTATGAACCAAGTACATTCTATATAATACACATAAGAAAACATCAAGAATAAACAATATTAAAGGTTCTTATCTTATTTTTGTTGTTGGTCTGCTCCAGAGATATCGTTCTGCTCCAATATTATATTACGGGTTTCCTCCAAGATTGCGTAATTATCAACGCCATAGTATTCCATCACGTTTCTCCAGTCAGGAATCTTGCCTTGTTATCATAAAACTCCACCAGTTCAAAATCTGCAAAATAATACATGCCCTCCTTCGCCTCTTTCCTGCACATTATACCCCGCGCTCCACATTCCACCAAAACCATTTAACTGACCCGTATTAAAGTCATATATCTTCATATATCAAGCAACATAACATTGTAACAATAATTGCCACAACCATCGCGAGATTATTCGAACGCGTGCTGCTAGATCAGGTCGAATCCAGCATGGAAACTAACGACAACCAGATGGGTTTCAAAAAACAGACCTCTACCGACGGTGCAATATTTACTGTAAAACGGACACTGGAGTACTACAGAAACAAAAAGACTACTTCATACGCATGTTTCCTAGACTTGAGCAAGGCTTTCGACAGAGTTTCTCACCCTTTACTTTGGGCAAAACTCAGGGAAAGAGGCATACCATCGGAGGTAATACGTATCCTTGACTCGTGGCACAGACAACAGAAAAACCAAGTAAGGTGGAGAGGCAGTCTTTCCGAACCTGTTCACATGACGAGCGGCGTCAGACAGGGAGGGTGCATGTCCCCAATACTGTTCAACCTTTATATGGACGAACTCACTCAAAGGCTAAACAACGCGGGGGTAGGCTGTCACATCGGAGGACAGTGTCTTAACAACATCAGTTATGCTGACGATATGGTACTGATGGCACCGTCTATAAGAGGACTACGCATTCTTCTAAAGGTCTGTGAAGTGTTTGCTGAAGAAACAAACATGCTCTATAACCCTAATAAAACAGCACTGTTGGTTATAAAGTATGGTCAGGGCCCAACAAGTATTCCTCCAGTTACTCTGAACGGTGTGGTCCTGAAGGTGACCGAAAGAACAAAATATCTAGGACACATAATTACAATAATCTAATGGACGACGACGATATTGACAGGCAAAGACGAGCTCTCAGTGTGAAAGCGAATATGCTGTGTAGAAGGTTTCGTCTTTGTAGCACCGCTGTAAAAAGAACGCTCTTCCTTGCCTTCTGTGCAACGTTATATACATGTGAACTCTGGACAAATTATAAAAAGAGCAGCATAGAAAGACTTCGCATACAATATAACAACGCCTTTCGTATGATGTTTGGCCTTCCCAGATACTGCAGCGCTTCCGGTATGTTCACTGAGGGGCGTGTTCCCAACTTTGCAGCCCTCATAAGATCCAGGGTGGCAGGGATGAGGGAAAGGATATACAGCTCCGGAAATATCCTTATCCTGGAAGCCCGTCTTACTCCAGCATCCAGCATCGATGCACACTGGAGAAAGATACTGGCCCCGCATAATTGACTTGCCATCGCTCGCTAAAGCCGATATTTTACCATATATTTCTTTTGATTACTTTTAATACTTCTCTTCTATTTTATATGATTTTACTATTTCTCTTTTGTTTTATATAATATTTTTAATGTGTGTATTTTCTTTTATATGGAATGTGTGGGATTGCACGAACCTCCCCACATTCTGGAATAAAGCTATATTTATTTATTTAATAACATCAAGCTGTCATATTATTCAAGTGCTCTGATTTAAATATATTATTTTGATTGGAATAAGATTTTATAATAATGAAATCAGTGAATTTGTGTACGTGAATTTCGCAGCCGCATGAAACATTCATAATTATATAATTATAATTATAAAAATAACATTTAAAAGCAATCTGTAGTAAACCACTAAATCGAAAACAGACTGACGATAAAACCACACAAGTTCTTTTCTATATTCTATAAGAAATCAAGTTTGTTAAGTGTTATTTATTATAAATAAGAATCGGTAATCGTCATCTTGATTACTTACTGAGTTCAAAATGCTCATCATGTTCGGAAACCGCGAGTGCCGGGAATCTATTTGTGTGCTCCATATGCAAAGGGTCATTTCACTTTGCCTGTGGTGGGATCAGCTAGTCGGGTCAGAAGAGACTGAACGCAGAGCGTCGCCGGCTACTCAAGTGCACAGACTGCAAGAAGATAATCAATCAGGCTATATTGAATACGCCGACCACCACCGCGGGGCCTCAGACGGCAGGTATAGTAAACCGACCGGACGCGGACTCCCTAAAGTCGGTTCAAAAATACATAATGGAATTTATTGAAAATAAATTCCAAACGGTTAACGACACACTGCAAACATGCACCTCCAAATTCGATGAGTTGTTCAACCTCTTCAAATTTTACTCTGAAAAAATCAATGAACTTGAAAACAAATTCACCGAATACGAGAAAAAAATAAAAAGAGCAAATGAATTGGAGAAAGAAGTAGATGATCTACGAAAGACAATAATGGACCTACGTCACTCTACAAACAAGCAGGACCAATGGGCCCGGCAGAATAATTTGGAAATTAAAGGAATTCCGGAAAAAAAAGGAAAAAATCTGATCGACCACATCCATAAAATTGCTGAAACGGTCGGATTTCCCCAGGTTGTCGATGATCTGGACTTTGCCGTAAGAGTATCAGCGAAACCATCTAACAAGAATAAACAAAAGAATATTATTCTTAAATTCGTTAGAAGGCACACAAAGGACGGACTTCTATCAGCGATACGAAAACGACGGGGTGTCTCAACCACAGACATCGGCCTCACTGGAGCAACACAAAGAATCTTTATCAATGAACATCTAACAGCAGAAAAAAGAAGCTTCTCTTTGAGGCTAAATCTCTCGCACGCCTTCAGGGTTTTTCTTACTGTTGGACGAGAAACTCAACTATTCTATTGCGACGGAACGACACATCACCCCCCATCCGGATCGAAAGAGAGCGGGATCTACAGAAGATAACTGGATTATAATTGCGCCCCACTCCAAATTAATAAATTTTCGTATACCATCTCCAGACCTAACTCCCTTCTCTCATTTCCTTGAACTCCCCTGTCCCTACCTAACCCGATTCCACAGCGGTCGATCAACAGCCGTTTTGCTCTGTATGGCACTCTGTGAGTACTTCCAATACATAAATATCATGTGCATCACACGTCTCATTCTAACCTTCGGCTTATGGCGATAGAAATAATAACAATATTTCTACATATCATAATCATCATTGTATCGGTCTCAGTCATCCACACTTCATATACATATTCCTCCAAAATACATACTTCTTACAAGCGCGAGCGCACTATATCCCTTGTGAATGTTTATACACTTTGCCCCATTTTATTATGTTCTACTTATTACCCAGTTCGCTACATACGTATGTACGGTATACTTCTTTTTATTATTTTATATTTACCCAATTCGCTATAAATTACACCTTATTACAACTTTAACTGACAATGACACAATGTCTTGATATATACTTTCAAAATGCGCGAGGTTTACGCACGAAAACAGACACATTCCTAAATAACGTTGCATGTAACCACTGGGACTGTGTGGGCATAGTAGAAAGCTGGTTAATAGGTAACATTAATAACTGCGAAATTTTTGACACTAGATATTCAGTATTTAGGCGTGACAGAGACTATTCCCTAACCGGCCAAAAACTTGGAGGAGGTGTAGTTCTTGCTATAAACTCAGACCTCAATGCAGTGGAACTATCCCATTGGCGGACCGAGGCAGAAGATATCTGGGTATGTATCCCCATTACTTCTAATACCAAATGTAGCAATCTATATATCTGCTGCGTCTATCTTCCCGGCGGACCCTCGCACTCTTCCCTTCTGCAAACATTCCTTCACCAATTAAACAATATTATTGAAGGCTCTACTCCCTCTGACATTTTTCTCATACTCGGCGATTTCAATCTCCCTGATATTTCTTGGGGAAGTGTCAGCAATAATAAATATCTCCTTCCAACCCACTATACAAGGTCACTGAGCGGAGAGTTCTGTGATACAATAAACTTCTTAGGCTTAAAACAATTCAATAATTCAATTAACAGTTTGGGTAGAATTCTCGACTTAGTTCTCTACAATCACAACATTATAGAAGCAAAGGCGAGTGATAATCCACTAGTTGCAAAAGACGCACACCATATAGCGATCGATATAACTCTTGCAGCTTCCGTGGATTCTCCCCAAATAAACCAGCTTAAGAAAAAAGTAGTACAATTTCGAAACGGAGATTATATAACAATAAACAACAAGCTAAACACGATGAACTGGGATTCTATTTTTGAAGAGCTCAACACGAACGATGCAACATCTCTATTCTATGATATTCTTGAAAAATTAATCGAAGCACATACACCATTCAAATACATTTGGTCTAATAAGTATCCCCCGTGGTACACGCCATCTCTAATAAAAATATGCAAGGAAAAATACAAATATTTAAAAAAATTCAAATTGTACAAAAACCCAATTGATTATGAAACTTTTTCCCTGTTGAGGACCAGGCTGAAAAGATTGTCAAAGTCACATTACAGTAAGTATATCCAAAGAATAGAAAATGCAATAACATCGAACCCTAAACAATTTTGGTCATACGTGAAATCAAAAAATGAATCTCCAATTATTCCAAATAAAGTCATATACCTTAACCAAACCTCAGTGAATGGACAAGATATTTGCAACCTATTCTCACAATACTTTAAATCTGTATTTACTCAAAATACCTCAGGGGCACACCCACCCTTTATAGTCGACTTTGGCCCGGCTGACATTAAACAAATTTCGATAAACCCAACCGTTTTACGAGATCATATAAATAGTCTAGATTTGAATAAAGGCGCAGGGCCTGACGGTATTCCCCCATCGTTCGTGCATGCATGCTCTTCCAGTATCGTCCATTCACTCTGTTTACTTTTTATTAAATCCCTTAATGAAGGTACCTTCCCGGATCAATGGAAAAATGCGCACATAACCCCTATTTTTAAATCTGGTCAAAAAAATGACGTAACTAACTACAGACCAATCTCAAAATTGTCAATATTCAGTAAACTCTTTGAAAAAATATACCCAGATATTTAGCGCCATTAATTCTCAACAACACGGATTATTCGCGGGAAGATCCACTGTCACCAATCTACTAACCTTCACGCAGTACGCGCTATCCTCAATGGATCAACGAGCGTAAACCGATGCCATATACACAGACTACAGTAAAGCATTTGACAGACTGACATCATGACATTTTAGCTGATAAACTGATAAAAATAGGAATCCACGGTGACCTACTAAGGTGGCTTATTTCCTACATTACCAACAAAAACCAAGCAGTTGTCATCGGCGGTCTTAAATCTGACTGGGCTCGCATCTCCTCTGGAGTCCCTCAAGGGAGTTTACTGGGTCCATTACTGTTCATAATCTATATAAATGACATAAAAAACTGCTTTCATTTCGCTAATTTCCTACTTTATGCGGATGATATGAAGATTTTCGCAAAAGTGAACTCCCTAGACGATTGCCGAAAAATTCAAGAAGATCTTAACCGCGTTTCTGCCTACTGTCATATAAACAAACTTCTTCTTAACGCTAAAAAATGCTTTCAAATGACATTTTCCAGGAAAACCAATAACATTCAGTTTGCCTACTCAATAAACAACGCTCAACTAGAAAACAAATGCGAATTAAAAGACCTCGGAATAATTCTCGACAGTAAACTTATTTTTAAAGTCAGTCACTTGGAGTATGCATCTCAGGTCTGGAATCCACAACAAACAACATACATTGCGAGAATAGAACAAATTCAGAACAGGTTTTTGCGTCGCCTCAATGGTAAATCCGGCATATATTTCGACTCATATATGGAAGCAATGGATTTCTATAACATGAGAACCCTGGAACATAGAAGAGCACGAGCTGATCAAATACTACTTTTCAAGTTACTTCAGGGACATATTGACTGTCCCAGCCAATTGGAGCTGGTTTCTCTCCACGCTCCATCAAGGCGAACCCGACAGTCCGTGCTCTTCCATGTACCCATAAGCAGAACCTCTTATGCACAGAACTCATTCATCCAGCGAACATGCAAAGCATACAATGACCACTTCAATGACATTGATATATTTAATACCAACATCTCAGCTCTTAAAAATCGTATTTAAATCGCTTATATTATATTACTATATCTTCACCGGATTAACTGAGACAGACCATCATCATACACACACCACAGCCAAACTCTCATCACTCTTTACACATACCCCCATATCTGTATACAACGTCACGCACAGAATACATACGCACTCCACTCAGCCACAATCCCATACACCTCACTCCACTTCCCCCTCTAACTCCCACTCCTATCCCTCTATTTAATATATGTTCTCTTTATTGCTTGATTTAACATTTTATGCCGTGGATCTCTATAATTGGTCTACGAATTACCCAATACGTTATGTATTATTATAATAAATTGTAAACTGTTGAGATTCCCAAAAAAAAAAAATAAATAAAAAAAAAAAAAAAAAATAATAATAATAATAAAAAAAAATTAAAAAAACATAGAAAAGAACATATAAATAACCAACGCGATTACGGGAGACCGAAGGTTAACTACCCCTGCCAAGCGTCTTCAACCTGATTCGCAACAGATTACAGATCCGTATATTGACATAATTTATATAAGCACTACACCGATGCAAGAAGCTGCGATTTTTAATCAATATTATTTACCGTCCGTGTAATCACTATACATTACTACGTGAACAAACCCTTCCCCAAAATACATACGTCTGACAATCAACTATAAAATGCAACCATGTATTATTAACCGATTAAAAGGCGTAGCAATATGTTGAAAGGTAATTATAATTATAAGTATGTTTGAGTCCCGCCACATAGAAAAGACGTAGATTTTTGATTTCAATATATTGTGCAATATATACTACGTTTATAAAGTCGTCCGGTGACAAGTAGTTATGAACTATCCCCAATTGATATACAAATGGCAAACCTTACGAAAATTGATTGCATTCCGATTATATAGTTCCTATTCGTAAAATCTCCCCGACCGACATTGTGTAACGTAAAGCCTACATATAACAATTATCGACTGAATTGAACCACTTTGAAATCTCATATATGTACATAAAACAAACATAAAGAAATATACTAGTAATTTTTACGTGAGAAAGTGAACGCTGGATATGTTTATAATCGTTTCTAAAATCTTTTGGTTAGCACAATGATGCTTTTGGCAAATATAAAATTAACTCTACCCATTAGTATAGTTGCATCTAACGCAAAAAACGCACGCTACATTTAAATAAACTGAGGGTAATAATAGAAACATATAGACTTTATAATGCATTAAATAAAATATGAAAAAGCCTTATCTTGGTACAACGAGTGTTCCTTTTGTATCCCCAGGTACTCAATAGTAATTAATACTTCCCAAATTCTTTCCAGTGGTAATTTCCTTGTATGTATGAACTCGAACAGAGGTTTAGCTATCGGCCGTATCTTCCAGCAGCGCTTCCGCTTGCAAAAATTCTCAACTCCAACTGAAGGGCGGTATATCTTCGATATTTTATGAATCTCAAACTAAATGATAGCTCTCGTTTGGATCGCGACGTATTTGAATATTGCGCAAGTATTGTGAAACAGCTCCGATTGGGTTTTACACCAGATGCGAATCACGATATTAAAAATGATCCAAAGCGCGCTACTAAATATGCAAATACAGAACGCATTATAAAGCAAATTATGATTCACAGGGCATCTTATAGAATACACATAAGACAAGAGAAATGATTAATAGTTGGAAAATGCTTAGCGTTTTTTTGCGGGTGTTTACTGCTCCAAATCTCCTTTGAATTATTATCAATCTCCGGATTCCTTCATGTTTTTATTTAATTTATCGGCGCCACTGGTGGTAATTCTGTCTTTCTTCTTCAAGGGCCTCCGGCAGACGTCAAGGCTGAAAACTCAAGGGCAGTTCCCAAAATTTGTACGACTTATATAGCCATTGCACCAACCCACTGTGATCTCCCTAGTTCCTGAACCATCTACCATGCAGCGATGAATTCATCTAGGACGTTTTTCATTGGTTCAGTCTGTTTCACCGGCAACCGTTTTGGTTGGCTCGTTTCGTCAAAATAAAATAAAGCATCCGTTACACGCGCGTCCTACCGCTCCGATCCAGAAATAATAAAGGCTCGTTTGCACCTACTTACCCGGCAAATACGCAATTATGGAGTATTTATGAATTGTGGAGCTTCTCCTTATCGTAAGCTTTTAGCAGATAAATATTTTCGTATAATTTTTCAGCAATGTCTATTTGAATAAGTCAATATCGTTACAAACTTAACTATAAAAAAGTTACGTACGTTACACGAAGTAACGTGAACGGACGCACAGACGTATAATGAAATTATTATAATTGGGATTATATTTATTCCCTTAAAAATAATACATAATACAGTTATAAAATAAAATCAAGAGATTATTAAAAAATTACTTCACAGATTATAATATTACTTTTTTAATAATTAATGAAATATCAATGACGAAATATTAAAACACAATGCGTTACATACCTGAACCACACAGAACTTCAGAAGATAATAAAAAATATTTTTCGAAGGACGGAATAGCCGCTAATGCATGAATGATAATAAATTAAGTAGCGTTAGCTTAACTAGTGATTTTAGCCCCAACACAAAATCGAATAGAATTAATAAACAATTGAATCAAACCCATTATATTCAATATATTCCCTATAAATATGTCTGTTTCAAAATCCCTCAATTGATGTTTTAATATTTATAGATAATATTTAATAATGGATAAGTTATTGTACGTCCGTCCCGACGAATACAATGGTATCGAAATTGGTCAACGTTAAAAATAATCATGTGGCTTACATAATGTTTTTAAGAATTTTGAAATTATTAATTTTTTTTAACTTCTAAATAAAAATTCTTTCCTAGTTGAATGTTTAATGAATTTCAAATTCTATTTCACTCAAGAAATTTTTGATTAGTGATAGATTTTTTATATTTCCTATATCAAAAAATATGATAGTTGACCATTGAAACGCAGACCCCTTTTTTTCCTGTAATGGGCGTAAAAAGTAAATAAATAAATAAATAACGTCTTTACCATCTCCATAAATAAAGCTCCCAATTTATGTAGCGTGTACATAAAGCGAATCTTTACTATAAATGATATCATAAAGCGAAGCTTCCAAAATGTAAGATAACCTTATAGTACAGCAATTTATTAAAAGTCTGCAATCCTTCACAGCATCCTGGAGTACCACCGCTGTGAGAGTAAGCCTGATCTCGTTATTTCAAACACAATAAATCATTTCTTATCTCAAGTACTTGCTCTCAGCGTCAGACATTTCATACAAGTACCAGTACGAAAAATCTAACATATAATATAGAAATCGTTGACTGAAGAAATCCACTAAATATTTGTTAAATATTATTTTTGTATGCTTTAAGAATAAAAAATAAAACTAAATAAATAAAATTGGGTGCAAGTACTTATCTACGCTTGTTGGAAGTTATATTTTTTGGCATTCATAAAATAAATAGCAGATCTCTTTTCACAACACAACCGAAAAAGTACAACAAATAGCAAGTTTGTTTAAACGCGATTTATTGAAACAAACCAGCCGCAAGAACTGACTACCAAAGACATATTCGCAGATTACAAAGATACCGATATAAAAATCCATCGGCAGGATTTCGCCAAATGCTGGTTGAAAATTTAAAAATAGATTTGTTTTAAATAAATTCATGATGTGAAACTTTCGTCGCACGATGCGCATAACAAATTTTTACCTTGAACGCCCTTAGAAGTATAACTTCAAAAATACTTTTTATTGAAATCATTTTTGTATATGTTGGTGATATATACCTACATGATATATTTATTTGTGTCTTCCCATATATGTTCATATGAATTATATTTCTATGTACATTTTTGTATAATATTGATCACTTTACTTAGAAACGCAATAAGTACTGTATATATTGCACAACATTTAATTTTTATGATATATTTAATATCCCATTATCAATCCACAGTTAGTACCTACTACCTTTATTGTGTTGTATTTTGTATAACGAAAATATCTGTTACTGTTAAGTAGTATTTTTAGAAAAAAAGTTCTATATTATATTAAAATATATTAGATGGATGAATTTAAAATATATTAACAAAGAAAAAAATATATATAAACAAAACACTTCATTAATAATAATAATACTTTTATTACAGGTGAAGTATTTACTGTTTTTAGTATTATTAGTTTAATAATTCATTCTACGTCATCATCTCTCATCGACTTTTTTCGATGAATGATTCTGATATTCTCAAAAAGTAAATCTTTGAGTACTAAATCTTCTCGTTTATTTTTCTGGGGTATAATGCCGTATTTTACGACCTTTTTGGCCAACGCTACGGATCCCATTGCAGGGTCCATTATCGGGGCTGATGATGGACCCTGGATTGGGATTTGAAACGTTGACCAGAAAAGCTGTGAAAACCTAAGAACATTTTTGATAAATAAAATTATTCATGAATTCACTTTCAGATAACTTTTTTTATGATTTTTACCCTATTTAATGATTAAAATTAATATTTCTTGTGTAAGTAAAAATATTATCTTACAAAGCATAAATAGCACAAAAAAGCTTGTTTATTACTTGGCCAACACTAATACCCCGAAGTAAGGAGCTCGGGATATTTCTCTATTTAAAATTTAAATTAAAAATTCCCACATCGTCGATTTCTGTTCACCGGCTTCTGTGTTTCTGAACTTAAGCTTTGCCGTCTTGGGAAACATATATTTTATATCTCAGACGATAAATTTTATAAGCAATACGGGAATTCATTTATTTATCATTTCTTATACCGTCACGCACGCCACTGTTATCCATTATTTATCTTCAACATCCCCTGTTCAAGGGGTCTGCGATACAATGGTCAACTATGATATTTTTTGATATTGGAAACATCAAAATCTATCACTCATCTAAAATTTCTTGAGTGAGATAGAATTTTTGATTCATTGAACATTCAACTAGGAAAGAAGTTTTTAATCTTCTTATTACTGATACTGATAATATGTTGATAAGCTGTAAGCCTGTGATAAATCACGGGTCAAACTAATGAATAATAACGACCCTAGCGTGTAACCTGAGACGCGCGTTGATGTCATACTCTAATTATCCAAAGTATTCGTTTGATTTTTATGTAAAAAAGTCGTCAACTATGTAAAACATCATCATCACTACCACTCTTGGCACTAAAGCCCTTGGTGGGTCTTGGCCTCTTCAAGAGTCTTCCTCCACTCATCTCGGTTTAGTGCCATATCTCTCCAGTTCAGGAGCTCCAAGGCAGAGATGTCTTTGAGGACGTTGTCACTCCATCTTAATTTTGGCCTTCCTAAGCTCCTTCGCTCTATTGGCCTTGAGTTCAGCAGGGACTTTGGTGCTTGATGCTCGGACATTCTCTTCACATGACTGAGTCACCGAAGTCTTCCCAGTTTTATAAATTTTGTGACGTTTGGCTCCTTTGTAAACATGTATGTAAAACATAGTGTTTTTAAAAAAAATGTTAGTTAACAAACTGACAGAATTTGCAATAATTTTAATAAATACAAGACAATCGTTTACTTTATAATATTATTGAAAAAAAAATACATCTTACGGGCCGATGCAGTCACACAAGACCAACAAAGTTCAGCAATTTTCTTCACTTTTAAATCTCGCAGGTTCGGTTATTTTTTAAATAACTTTGTTTGCGTCATTTTAAGATGATGTCCGTATTTTAAAATATGTGGAACCTGATACTGATATTCTTGCAGATACCTTATCATCGTTCAAAACTCATTCATACACAACATCCATTTTCTAAACGATGACCTGAACCTATAGATTAAATTTATTATTTATTTACATTTTCTTATATGATCGCACTACATTCAAACACTAAAAATATATAATACACATAAATGTACATGTAGAATACACTTAAATGTAAAAATACATGTTACTAGAGCATGCCGAAGACCCTTGTAATTGGGTTAATGGGCATAGACTCATTTATTATTAGAGTATCATGTACCTATTATCCTGTTAGTGTCTCTAAAAATATATAAAAAAAAATACCTCACATATGAGTAAAAATGGTGAGTTTTGCTTATTTTGCTAGACAATCGCCTTAAGCAGTGTTTCAGAGTGTGACCAAGATTCTTTTCCATATAAAACCACTTGGATGCATTGAATCGTCTTAAGGCGGGACAGCCGATTCTCAAACATGCATATCTGTCAAATTACATCGATAGATCATGTGCTTTCAAGCCGTGCACGACATGTCATCTGAGCGCAAATCGAATAAAAATTACACGTTCGTTACATATTTATGGTACATACGTTGCTAAAACAGTAAGGTTTTGATAGAAAGAGATGGTCATATATTCTTCGCTTTCGTCCGCGTCAGGCATCCCCACAGAAGTACCTCACGTATCAAAATATTTACTTATTTAACTTTAGACAAATGATCTTATATTATTTGAGTCGACTTACTATTTTCCGTAAATAATTTAAGAATCATAGTAATAATTCTGAACTCGTTTTTAAATCAATGCATATCGTAATATGACAATAACAAAATAATTACATAGCCCCACGAACGTACTGCATATATCAAAATGTATTATTTTATCTATCGATAAATTCCCGTATTTTATTTACGTCCAATTATTACTTACCTAATAGAATTTAAAAACATATTAATAATTCTGAAATACTTCTCAAAACCTAATGAATACCGTTAATATTAAACAATAAATAAATACATGGTAGACGTGAACGCGCATGCGCACGGCGCGGACAGTATGTATCTTGATACCTCAAATGATCTGGAACAATTGTTGAAATTAGGATAATACCGAACTGACATTTGACGTGTGACGTTTGACTGTGTTCTGAATGTGAGGCATGTTCAAAGTGACATGTGACGCATGTTTAAAGTGTAAAAAGGATGAAACCGTTCGAAAATCCATATAAAACCTTAATATATGGGAGATATCAATTGCTTTTGAACGTATTATATAATAATAATTCATACAAATGTCAAATTTGGCGTAAAAGCACGATGAATTGTGAAATAAATGACGAGGAATATTCGGCTACATAAACACGACTGACCTCTGCCGTGGCCAGACGCCATCTAACACGCGTTCTGACGTTGTTGATCTCGTTTTTCATACTTTAGAATTTTTATTTTAAAATAATAATTAACGTGTTTTTTATAAAAACATTAGCTTTTAAATAGTGAATGAAGACTCAAAGTGTGAATATAGATACAATATATCGTTTAAAATCATCTTTTTATATGAATAAACAGCATTTGAAAATGACAAAAAATCGTAAATATTTTGGCATGTTTGAAAAATTATATCTTTTTTAATATTGAATATTTCTTAATTTCCTACGTACGGATTCTAGATAATTAAGTAAACTTTATACGTATAAAAAACATATTATGCTTACATAGAAATTTTAAAC
Organism: Agrypnia vestita; assembly: GCA_016648135.1. NCBI lineage: Eukaryota > Metazoa > Arthropoda > Insecta > Trichoptera > Phryganeidae > Agrypnia > Agrypnia vestita. Next base: position 22,073 of record JADDOH010005609.1, read on the forward strand.
GAACCACTCTACGTTCGGGAACATTAAAAAGGTTTTTTTGCCGTGGCCTATGGATTAATGCCTATATTTTTCTTAAATATTGTAAATAATGTTTAGTTTATTACTTTTATATAAGAATAAAAGTTCTATCTAAGTTATCGCCCTAAAAAAATTGCAATTTATAATATACATTCTGATATAAATGAATAATAAAAACCCACATTTTCGTAAAAAACGCCGAAATATGCATTTGAAGTGAATGTACGCCTTAAGAGGCTCTTATACATTCAATATTGGCATTAGTTTAATCACTTCCCGCTAAAAATGGCGCTAGTTTCGCTCAAACATGTATTATTTAAGCACAAAAAACGATATCGAGAAATATACAATACTATAAAACGAAATAGAAATGTGCAAACTTTAACGCCTGACCTTTTAACTGCGTAGTGCTACATACGTAACCCTTTCTACATGAACGTAAGTTTTGCAAGTTTGGCGAAATTTTTCTGTACAATAATTATTCGATCCTTATATTAGAGATGTGACAAAGCCGACCATGCAATGGATATTGTTTCTTTCTGAAATTTCACTCAAAATTTGCTTTTTTATGCTATTTTTCTGATTTTTAAGAAAAACATTTTTTTAAGATCTCCATTACATGTAACATTATGTTATTATTTTTTCTTTAGCGTTGAAAAATTGTATGACGTGTGTGAATTTTCACTATATTTTTTATTGTTTTATAACATTTTGTCTAATATCAATGTTAAATAATTCAAATAAAAACCATTTAAAAAAATTATGCGTGTACTTATGTATGTGTGTTAGAAGTTATACTTAAAAAGTAGAATAAAGACAAAATAATAATAATAATAATAATAATATTTTCGTTGTCTGTCCGTAACTTACTGGAAAGACGACTTTAGATATTTAGAATGTGACAAGCAATCAGCGCTCAACTCATGTTGCGCGGTCACGCAAAAGTTGTTATTAATTACTATACAGTCGTACACCCATGAAAATATGGTTAAGTATAAAGAAAATATAGAAATAAAAATATTCTGAATTATCTTTTCAAAACGTAAGACTTTCGTGAAAGTAACTTATATCGAATATCTAAAATTAATTCGCAATAATAAAAGTCAAATAAAATGATATTCTGAAGTAAGCAACATTGCTATTTCTGTATCTTGACAGTTATTGTATTACATTGTGATGCCGTTTTTTTGACATTTTATGTTTGACAGGTTTGAAATTAATGAATTCAATCAATAAGAAAGATCATTATTCGTAATTGTGAATACATTTACATTTGTTTACGTTTTAGGGCTTTCTGATTGATTCATTAATTATTTCAAAGATGCCAAACTTAAAACATCGAAATTAGTGTCAATATATTGTTATACATACCTGTCAAGATTGGGATAAAGATCTGACATCCCAATATTTCCAGAATAGCACAGATTAACTTTATAAAGTATTATATATTTATCAAATTTCTGAAGGGTGATAGTGCAAAATGATTAAACTTTTTTTTGCTTGTATTGAAGCGAACTTATTTTTAATATTCTACATAAGTTACTTAAATAACAATCAAAAACGGAACATATAAACGTAAAACCTTATGATTAATAAACATAATAACAAAAGATATAAATCATAAAATCTGATTTTGAAAACTGGAGAAAAACGATTATTTGAAAAGATCAACAACTGACCATAATAAACGATTATAAAAAACATTCATGCATGTATGCGGTAGAAGTAATATTTAAAAACTAAAATAAAGACAAATTATATATTAATGATGCTCAAAGTATTGAGTTGTATAAATCTACACTGATCATTATCTATTACTGTATTGAATTTTATGAAAAGAATGTAAACTCATACTTACAGAAATGTAACCTCAAATATCTAAATAGAATAATTTGGTTGTCTATCCGTAACTTGCTGGAATGACAACTTTATATAATTAGAGTGTGACCCGCAATCAGTGCATGGCTCACGATTATTTAAAAAGTATAATAAAAAACGATTACGTTTTTTGTACGTACGATTAACGGAACATATAAACGAAAACAAAACGATTCATTAAAACAGGGTATTTAAATAATACAATATATAAAGATGTTATAAAAGGAAAAAAGAAGGATTCATAAGATCCGATTATATGAACTGGGGTAAAACGATTTATAAAAAATATCGACAATTGACCACAATAAATAAAAATATATAACGACGGACGACAAAAATGGAGCATATAAACGGTTCCTTAATAGCCGGAGGATAAATTAATAATCGGGTTTTACAAAATGATTTAATAAGTTTATATGTTCAATTTAGTCGCCCGACCAGAGTTGCCAACAGCGCTTGGCCTAATATCGCCGTTTCCTATACATAAAGTAGCCTAAAGTAGCCCAAACGCCAAAATATCAATATGAATAAAATAAAATGTAATTTTTATCAATTTATTTATAACATATTTATAATGTATTGATAAATAGGCCTAAGCCTAATATAAAAAACCGTAATGTTCGTTAAAAGAAAGTAAAGTAAGTAGATAGGTAGCATTTTAAAAACACCGGAGACGTACATTTTGCTACCAGCGTGAAAACTTACCATGTGATTGCTTGGTTGAAAGTTGTTGCAACACACCTCTTACATTCATATAGGTACGAATTCTAAGAATAGCGATCAGCATGGGTAGTTGCAGGCGGTTCCTTAATTTTGTTTTAATTGTCCCCATTACGCTTAAAATTCTTTCAATGACAGCATTACACAAAGGTAATTGTATTTTTTTTCTTAATTATTTGCGATTCGGCTGATTTAAATAACTTGTCTCTGAAGTAGCCTAGTAGGCGACCAGTCGCCTTTTAGATTTTTTCGTCGCCGATTCTCGTTCTGAGTAGCCTAAATGGCGAAAAATCGCCTACGTTGGCAACTCTGCGCCCGACAGCAAATACGAAAATCGTGTACTAGGACCTCTTAATTGAAAATATTTTTCAAAACAAACAAACTCAAAACAATATTATATCGTTTTACTGAAAAATTTTCAAACAAAACATCAAAACAAACAAACTCAAAACAATATTATATCGTTTTACTGAAAATTTTTCAGTTAAAATAAAAACACAAAAAAATGCCGGTTCAAAAGATTTCACATCACTATTTCGTGAAAAAATGACAATTACCGTTGAGTAAAGAAATAGACGGAGTATCTTATTTCATTAAAAATATTGTTTGCAGGTAAAAGAAAGGACAAAAATTCAGTGTATATACAGAACAAAGTCTATATATCATATTGTTTCAAGAAAACAGATAAGAATAATGGAAAAAAACATCAGAATCAGCCCGCAAAAACAAACAAAATTTGACAGTTGTAAAAAATAAAAATGGCGACATTCAAATTCAAGTATTTTTAATACATTTAACAGTTATTTTCTGCATTTACCGTTGTCCCCGCGATATGGGATTTCTAAAATGCATTCATTATACGGATATCTTCCCTTTATTAACACTCAGGCAAAGTTTACGCAGCATTTTAAGATATATTCGTATAAACTAGCGGGAGCGTAACCTGACGACTGGCGTAGTTGGTGTCCAACCAACGACTGATTTGAAAGAAAAATGATCTTTTAACAGACTATACAATTTAATTAATTCAAATTTCTGTGTATGAGGTAGAAATTTTTGAATATTTTTATATTAATGACAGTGAAATTTTCTTAGAACGCATGTAAAATTTAATTAAAATAATCAATGTTTTAATGGTTTTTTGGATGCTGCAATATAGGAGACGGAAAGTGAATTTTTATCTTTTTGTAAACGTTGTATTTAACAACCTACCCAAAAATAATTATATATTTTCCCCCAAACTTTCTGTTTGAACTTCTTTTATTCAATTTATTAAAAAAATATACGGTCTTTACGTGGAAATATTTCGAGAAAAAGTGTACCAAAGATAACTCTATTGCTAGAAAGATTAAATAGGGCTTCGGGATTATATTTTTTTTGTGATAATAACAAAGTATTTTTTAAACTTTTTTTAAACAAATGCTTTAATAGTAAATGGACCTTTCATAATAAAATTTATTGAATGCATGGTTAGCTGCAATTTTGGCAATAAGATTCCAAAACTTTACACTAAATTGACTCTCCAGACAGCAAAAACGTGAATCGTGTACTATGGCGCCTTAATTCACTAATAAAATTTTAGATCATGCGTGCAAACTGCAATATGAAAAATGTGCAAAATCAAAATAAAAGTGCTTTATATGATATTTGACGATGACAATTATATTACAAGTTCTATATTTAGTTATGTGAGGTAGCGCGTGCGTCACTAGAGATAAAGCCGGAGTCGAATAGAGAATGAGGTGGTGTGTTCATATACATAGAAAAGTTGTGAGGAGTGATGTTCTTGGCCGGCCTTGCCAGTGAAGTGTTTCTCTCTTCTTCTGCTAGGATATTTTGATTCTTGAAATCAAATGCCGGAATCTATTAACATGCTTAATGTGAACTTGATATAATATACAAAAATATTAGATGACAAGATATTATACGTGGCCGTATGTTTTTCTTCTGAAAGCCCGCGATCTAAAATGGCCACTTGCGCCCTTTGCGTTCACATTCACGCATCTTCCGCCCCTTTCGCTTATACTTAAACATCTGGAGATATCATAATACCTTTAACGATATCGATTTGACGTCACACGCGAGTTCAGCAACAGTACAAATACCGAGACATCACTCGTCTTGGTCCGTCATTAATATTCCTCACAACGACGCCGCGAGGGCTCATCTATTGAATTTTATATTATGTGTTTTCCCGTGGCTGTTCTACTTCACGCGATGGAGGCACGCCATGTCGTTTAGGGCACCTCTGGACGATGTCGGGTAATGGTTGAGCACGAAACGTCTAAAAAATTAATCGTTGTATTACACCAAAAATAGATGTCTACCATGGATCCGTGAAGGGATGGGAAGTGTGTCATCGTCGACCTTTGGAGAGGATTTGTGGTGAATGTTCACCAATTTGTAGGATGGCTTTGACGAAGACCGCCTCGCCACCTGGCTTCCTCAATGTTCTGAGAAGTATCGCTATGTATGCAAGATGATAAGCTAGATTGGATAGCTAGACAATATAGATTGAAGCTGACAAGAAAGATAGGTAGGATAAAGAGGAAAATAGTGTTATGGCATAATTGCCAAATTATCAAGAACAAAATATGTACCTACTCGCTACCACGAGGTCTATGGAACCATACAACGTATTAATAAAGACAGACTTCAACAAATGAGGTATTATGGAAAGTGCAAATTGACATCTTGCATACGTGGGACACAGAGGATTAAATAAAAACTCAAATGGTTTATTAATGCGAGATTTCAGAATTTGATTGAAAGTAAAGCGCTCCATAAGTACTGTGGTAGTGGAGAGTATGGCGTGGCGGTTAGGTTGTAAGCACTTCGTAATACCTTCCGCTTGACGCTACATATTGCCAGTTTATCACTTAATCATTTCAGCAGCTGAGTTTGCCTGGACTAGTTCTCCACATGGTAAACGAAAGACTGATTTTCGGTGCCAGAAGAAAGAAGGCTTATATTGAAAGATGGAAAGATTGAACTACAAGTGGCTCCAAGTAACCGACATAGCGTATGACAGAGAGATAGAGGATGCTGGAAGACTGCCGTTCAAACAAATGGTCCCCAAACCGACGAGGATAAGGCGGATGAAGAAGAAGAATAGGAACTTTGATAACGAATAGACTTTGATTTCTATGCAAATTGTCAGACTCATGTGAGATGGGGGTAAATTTGACAGGAATAAGGATAGGAGATGGACGGAGTAAATGGGTATGAAACATTTGTTAAGTGGACTAACTTGATAAGCACAAATTGAAATGTCAAATAAAGCTTGACTCATCTTTCGCAGTATATTCTTTTTTTACCAGAAATGAGGAATGACGATAAGCTGTTAATTCAACGAATCTGCCACACTTTCACCTACACACCCAATGGTGCACGGAACCGATGATAACAAATATCACTCAGTGGTGACGATATGTTCCCTCCGGAGGTGGTGGTAAATTTTATGCCTTTTGCACAGTCGACCGATAAATTGGAGCTGACAAAAAATATAGGAAGGACAAAGAGACAAGGATGTTATGACGTAAATGTCAAATTATTAGAAACAAAATATGTATTTACTTGCTACCACGAAGAGTGTGGAACCATATAACGTAGTAATAAACACTTGACAGACTACAACAACCAAGGTATTACGGAATGTGAAATTTGACATTAGACATTTTTAGAACATCATCATAATCATTTTCATCCCCTTGTCCTGATAAGGTCGGGGGTCCAAAGACTCGACAAGATGTTTCCATATTTTCAGTCTTGTGCCGCTTTCACTTGTGTCAATCAGTCAAGACCTTTTCTATTTCCATACACTATTTTTGTTGCCTCTCCCAGATTAATATGAAGTGATCCACCTTTCCTACCTTTTTGGTACTCGGTCTTCTGGCTTTCTTAGCACTTTTATTTAGCACACACACTCAATTTATATTATAAATTATTTTTTCATTTTATATCATAAATTACTTTGTCACTTTATATTATAAGATGTATTTTGTGTAACATAAAATTACTTCTTATATGAAATAAGGCAGTCCATTTTAGTTTCTAACTCTGTTGCCACATAATTTCATAAATTGTAATTAATTCTCATTTGTTAACTTTTTTATACTATCGAATATATATTACTTCTTCTTAATACATTTGTTATTGTATATTTACTCTGTAATTATTTTTTTTTTTTATCTCTGTTATTTTTTGCTTACCTACTTTTAACAATATTATGTTATTTTATATTAACTCTGTATTCTACATATTTTATCTTTATTATCTTATGCTTACTTTTACTTACTCTCATTTTATATTATAAGGTAATTAGTACAACATCAAATTACTGTAATAGGTTTTGTAACCGTTGAAATAAATAAATAAATAAATATCCATGCTGCCTCATTTGTAATTTATCTGTATGTAACAGTAGGGGCTCCATGCCAAGTGTATGACTCCCACTACCCCCCTTAGAAAACTTATATCGGCAGCCTGGTTAGGATCCAAATTAAATTGATGGCCATATATTAAGATGAGCCTGTACAAAGATTTAAAAACAGTCAATTTTGTCTTCACACTTAGCTCGGATTTATCACTACCCTAGCGAAGGGAAAAACTACATTTCAAAATGAAGACTACAACACACACACGTTCACTAGTTTGAAGGCTACAAAATGTACACTACAATTGTAATAAAAACTACACAAAGTGACGTAATTGTAGTACTACGAAATTGTAGTACTAACGAAGTGAAGTAATGAAGTAATTGTAGTAATAGTGAACTAATTATATTTTTTCCCAAATAAAAACTTTGGTGACTAAAAAAAAAGAAAAAAAAGATGTCAGGAAAAAATATATTAAATATATCGAGATATTTTGGTAAAATAATATTTGGCGAGCTAAAAAAAAAGGTTCAGTTTCCAAAGATTTCTTCATTCGGTCCCAAAATTTTTCAAACCATGGGGGGGAGGGGGTTCTTTCAGTTTCCAGAGATTTCTTCATTTATCTACATCAACTTCCCAAAATTTTCACATAAAAATGGACTATTTGAAGTATGTGCTCGTACTTTCGATAACTTTGAAATGTGTGTACTTTGTAGTGTTCGCTTTGAAATGAAGTGTATTATTTGAAGTATGTACTTTCAATAACTTTTAAGTGTGTGTAGTTTGTAGTGTGCACTTCAATGTAATGTAGTACTACATTGTAGTAGTGAGTACAGAGCGGACCCATCACTACACCACACTTTAAAAAAAAAACGTAGAGAGCTAGTAGTTCCTATTCTTCCATCTATAAATAAACTAATAATTAGTTATTATTAATAAAATCTCGTTTGCCATGTTGCCTATGTCGACTAATACAGTTTATTATTAGCTGAAATTATTTAGATTTGCGTGGGTTAAATTGCAATTATTTCCCGATCAACCTAATATATTTGTAGTTTATATTCAAGCCGATCAAATATCATTAATGTCATTGACAGAGGTTTACAATTCCATTTATTTATTCATTAATTTTGTGTACCACATTTCAAAACGGACATTCAAAGCGAACACGGTAAGTCAACCGTTACAGACAAATACGCCAATATCCGGAGTCAATACCTCAGGGGACTAGATCACCAATCCTGTGAAAGTACTGCGCATAAAACTTCATTAAACATATAAATTATTTACATATATATTTTACAAAAATAAATCATGGCGATATAAATTTTTATTTCATTTGACACGTGAGAGAATAGATAAGCCAAGTGGCTTGTAGAAGGGATCTAGATAAAGTATGGGTTGAGGATGTTTTTACCCAAATGTGAAAACTAACTGGTAAAGATGTTTTGTTCAGAATGTTTAGAAATCTGAGAAAGGGTAACTTAAAATTGTATAAATAAGTCGTTTGTGCGTGGTATATCCACTGTTTGATAATGGCCTTACAAGCCGAAACAGCTGTAACACATAAAAATACTTAACCCGTAGAACTTAATAATAATATTTATTAAAATTTAATTTATTTTAAATTTCGCTAAAAAAAAAAAAAAGAAATCTGAGACTTTTACAAATACCAGAAATGGCATGAGCAATCAACCACTTATCTGAGACGAATCATTAAATACCTCATTTGCAGTGTACATGATAGATTTTTATGATTTGGATTCAGGCTGATATATATTTTTTTTCAATTGATTCAGCAACGCTGTAGAATGACATTTAAAACAAATATTGATTGTATATTTGTATATATCTACTTCTTTTATTTGATTAATTACACCAACATGTTTCAGAAAAAACTTTTCATCGTCAGGATGTTGTACAACTGTCAAAATATCAGAATGAATTGTCTTTTGTTTCTTGTTTTTCTAAATTATTTTTAAATATGATATGATGGAATATCAATGGGACCAGTGAAACACGGTACTGCTGAAATCCTTGCCTGTTTAAAAACAAAATCAATTATACAGAGCAAATAAAATAAGATCAAATAAAGTGATGATCTTGTCCGGTGTGGTTGCGTGGCTGTCTGCTAATGATCTCCGTCGAATAATCTTGAAGATAGTTGAAGATCGTTGAAGTTCTCCGGCGTCAGCTTAACCAGATAGTAGTAGATGATAGGTATGGAAGTAGGAATTCCGAAGATTTGGAATACGCGATGATCTCCGTCGATGGATCTCGAAGTTGGTGGAGAAGTTGAAGTTCCGTGACGTCAGTTCAATCATAAATTATTGGTAGGTAGGTACTGAAGTTGTATTTCCTGAAATCTGGAAATGCCCGATGACCTCCGTTGATGGATCTCGAAGTAGGTCGGAGAAGTTGAAGTTCTATGACGTCAGCTCAATCAGATAATGTGGAGTAATAGGTACTGAAGTTGGCAATTCCGAAGAAAACTGGAAATGCCCGATGGTCTCCGTCGATGAATCTCGAAGTAGGTTGGAGAAGTTGCAGCTCTGCGGCGTCAGCCCAATCAGATAAATAGTATATAGCAATACTGAAACTCGTTATTCCGTCCACCGGAATTGGTAGGTAGTCCTCCGTTGATAATTCTCCTGGTCATCTATAAATTCTCCTTCGTGGCGTAGTTGGCTTATCGTATGATAGGTATTGGTCTCTTGAGGTTTTCTATCGTCCCCGTTGATAATTCTCGAAGTCTGCTCGAGAAGATGGAGCTCTGCGGCATCAGCCAAATCAGATATCAGTACGTAGCAATTACTGAAGCTCGTTATTCCGTCCGCCGGAATTGGTAGGTAGTCCTCCGTTGATAAATCTCGAAATCTGCTCGAGAAGGTGTAGCTCTGCGGCGTCAGCCCAATCAAATATCAGTGCGTAGCAATCACTGAAGCTCGTTATTTGACATAGACAAAATACTCAATATTCGACATTGCGTCGAGGGCCGCCACTTATTACATGATACACGCCGTTGACCTTGGAACCAGCATACCCTGTACTAGCGAATTGATACTGTGTTTTGCATAACTTGTTGATCTACCACACATTTCTTAATTGTATTAGCTGATATGCGACACTCTTTATTTTGTTTTGTACATGGATTATATTTACTTAGTCATAAAAAATGCATTGCTTAATTTATATTATCTTCAAAATATTCATAAAATTTTTATTATTTGTACACAAATAATATTGCAAAGTAAACTATTTTTTAATCTGTTTAATAGTTTTCTCACAGTTAATGTTTTAATAGATACTGTTTTTAAAAAACAATATATTTATTGATTAGCCTTTTTCAACCTTTTTTTCACAATTGACAACTTAAGTTAAATAAATTAAAATAATGGATATGAATCTTTTATAATGCATACAAAAAAACAAAACATCGTATTGAAGACGTAATCGGACAAGAAAAAAAATCATTATCGTTACACGTCCTAACAATTAAATTCGTATAAAACCCACAAAGTGAAGCCACTTTCTTCAATCCTAAAACACCGATGTTCGGGTGATTTATGAACTGATTAAATATTTTAGGAAAATAAATGTATTTAAAATATATATAATATTAAAATATAAAATACTAATAAAATACATATATAAATATATATATATATTTTATTAGCAACAATTTACAGATGTGGCGTTGAGTACAGAAATATTTCTTGCGAGTGCTACGGTGGTCGGTGACAGAGTGGACGTATGCTATAGGCGACCGGGATCTGGTAAGTCGCATCGAGGCCTTAATTGGTGGATATCGCTCGATGCGTGCGGCCAGAATCGCGACGGCTCTGCACCACCACAAACTTAAAAAATAAATGTTAATTAGATACCTTTCCATACAAAAATGGACCTATGAGTAAAAGTGTTCGTTGCAGCTGAATTTCGCTCGCGTTTCTGGACAATCTCCCTAAATAAACATTTTTAATTGCAGTCCGTAAGATAATATCCTGTATCGTGAGAATAGGTACATACACTCTTTCAGAATCATAAAATCTTGATTCTGAGCTACGTCACGGTTGACGTCGATTAGTACAGACATATTCTAATATGTCATGCGGAAATGTGATTTTGCTGATAATGACGTCACCCAACAACGTATAACAACTGGAAGACTCAAAATGAGATGTCACATACACTCGACGTCATGAACAATTTCAAAAACGATGCTGAGAGGAAATCCTGATGAAGACTGACAGAATGTCATTTGTCGAGTACGCCCTGTCCTAGCGTTCCACAAAAAACATCTTTGCCATTTTCGTTTTTCTTTTTAAATTCACTCTTGTAGCGTGATTTTGTTTTGTCGAAGGAGGGTACAATTGAGAGATATATAAGCAAAGGTAGCAATATCTAAAAAAATGTTTTGGATGCAGTCACTTTCCCTTAGAAAATCATTTTTAATAAATCCCTATTTATCCTAAGTACGTGTCACGTGACAAATTAGCCGCTTCATACTAAAGTGAGAGTTGATGTCGATTTCAGATTGAAACATCACAGCAAAGATCCATTTAATCAATTATTTATTAAATACTAATCGCACTTCATTCAAACACTAAATATACAATACACATAAATGTACGCGTAAAATATACTTAAAGGCAAAAATACATGTTACAGAGCGTGCTGAAGTCACTTGTAATTGGGATAATGGGCATAGTCTTCATTTATAATGTTTTATTATTAGAGTACCATGTACCTATTATCCTGTTAGTGTCTCTAATATAATATATATATGATTATTAAAAAAAAAAAGATGACAATATCCTCCATTTGATAGTAGACACGGCAATATCCATATTTAAAAGTTTAATATTTGTTTATATGTGTATATAAAAGGGAAACCAAGGTGGCAGTTGTTTTTAAAAAATTATTTCCATAAGATGTATGTAGGTTTCATAGGTTATAAAGAAATTTATTTGAGTAGTGACATGTTTTTTGTATTTTTCTCAGAAACACTTCAGTGGGATATTGCTGCTTTTACTTTCAAATCCCTCAATTTTACTCTATTTTTGATGTGATACTTTTTTGGACACGTTAAAGTAAATTAATATGGTTAACTGTCTTCGCCACGTGGCGATTCGTTACCTTTTCCAGCACAAAAAAACAATGTATCAAACATAATAATTTCGTTGTTTATCCGTCTGTCCATTCATCCATCTGTCCGTCCGATCGTCCGACCGTCCATCTGTCTATCTATCTGTCACCTTAACTTCGTGTAACGTCCGTAATTTCGTTCGAATTCACCGCTAAAAAAACAAATTAAATGGCGAGAGATGGGGCTTGAACCTCGGGTCAGCAAACCCAAACCGGCCGCACTACGCATGTTGCTACGGTCGCTTCTTCTTACGCCGTGGACCGCCAAAAATATACTATGAATATATGCTAGGGTTATAGCTAGTACCTTAGTATTTGTATCGTTAACACGTGCTTTAAATAAGTAATAAGTAATAATAACCTTTTTACATTCTGTGGTAAAGAGGTTTCGCTTCAATAGTGCATAAACTCTACATACCTACTTGAATTTTTTGAAAGAGCATTTGTAAGTTATTTATCACTATTATTTATATATAATACAGTAAAGTGTCGAGAGAAGCAGTCCTTTTTTTGTAGAAAATCTAACTCACTATATGCATTCATGAAAAATAATATTCACTAAGAAACTGTAGCTCACGTGTAAAGAATAGTAATAACTACTAGTTTCATACAAAAATGATAAAGTTTTTCATACGAAATAAATACAATACAAAAATTTCAGAAACAATACAATTTAAATAAAAAAAATATTGTTAAATTTTTTTGTTGAGAAAAGGTACCTGCATACGATGAACTTTTTGAAAAAAAGTATGTTATACTAAAATGATCGAATATTTAGCTGTAAAGTAAAAAAAAACTTCTTCAAACACAGCAAAATCATTTTGTGGTGACATTATAATTATAATTTATAGAAATAAACTTATAAATATAAATAAGAGTTAGGGAACACTAAAGGTGTTTAAATATCAATAATTATTCTGAATTTTCTAACCATCTTTTGACTACGGATCATTCTTTTGATATTAATAAGGGTTTACAAATTATACAGAATCACAGCTTGATAAATTAGAAATTTTGGAAATAAGAAAAATAATTAATAGTAAATTGAATATTATAAATAACCAGGTCCTTATTACAAATAGTTATCTTTTAAATTTATTTTCATGTTAGGTAGGTACTTTATTACTATTCATTTTCCATGTATAACTTTTTAATATTTTGAATTTTTCGATTGTTAAATTTAATTTTATTATTATACATTTGTTATCCCGACGAAGGGGCCATGGTTTCTGAAACATGTTGATTTTTTTCAATAAAAAGTGGTGTAAACAAAATTTATCTCTATAAATTATAAAAAAAACCCTGCTTGCGCCACACTAATAGAGCAAAAATCTTCCATTATTATTGTAGCATGCCGATGTATCAGAGGTTTTCAACTTTTTTCCTCAAAAAGTTACAAAAGAAATAACAAAAATACCAATGTTCGGCATTCATAGAGTAACCCTTTTGATGCGCGGTAGTTTTCGACAGGAATAACACGTTGTTACAAGTCTTCTCCGTTGACTTTCCAGCCCTTTTCCAGTTCTTATGAATTTTTCAGTTGGGTGTAGTTGTATAACGGGTCAAGGTGTTCCGTGAAATATCTTCTCGAGTTGAATTTTCCGGCGCGATATTTATTTATTTATTATAATATACACAGCTTAACAGTATTTTACCTATAATGCATTTATACATAATATTAACACAACAATATATGTGTGTGTGTAAATTATAGAAATATAATTATACATCAGTGGAGAAATAGACAAAAAATAAGATATAAAAGAGATATAATACAAGAAAACGTGTGAATAATAGAAGCTTTTGAAACCATAACATATATTAGAGTAAGAATATAATTTAATAAAACACATAGACGATGAAAGATAGATGTTCGGAAACACATGAATAATATAAAAATTGAAAACACGAGTAAGTATACGTGGACTTCTCATGAAAGTGGCATTATACTAAATACAAAAAATTGACATATTTCGGTTGGATTAGACATAATTTATATAAATAAATAGGTATAATAATTTGTTTATGAGTGCATTATGAATTCAGGATGACAGGGTGTAGAGATTTTATTAGCGAATCTTTATATTGTGCTAAACTGGAATTAAAAATATTCGAGATATGCGCATAGGTGTCACTCAGCCTATGTAGTCTGGGTATAAGAGAGTTAAATTGTAAATTGGTTGCAGTGTTATCACAATAGAATAGTGTAGGTATTCATGTAGCTCTTTCAGGCGCATGAAATATAATCAAACACAAAATAATATCAGGGGTGGATATACGAGGTATCCGCGTCAATCTAAACTCAATAACTCAAAGTGAAACTTTTGGTTTGGACATCGCCAGGTGCAAGGTGACGTTACTTGAAAGATGTTCACTATCAACTATCAAGTTGAAGTATAGAATTGAATATCGTCAGTGGTGGAGAAAGTCTAGCTGGCCGAGGCTCTGACAGCCAATGTGTGACTCGAATTTCGACGTTAGTTGACAATGTTGAAGAATCTTCAACACTTTGTGATATTTTGTATTCAAAGCAACTGTTCATTACCGGCAATTAAAGGCAACAATAACTGAGACTCGGTGGTATTAAAGTAAGTCGAACTCCCTCTATCTCAAAGATTTTGTCCTTCGTTTTTTTTATTGATCTCTCCTATTTGCCTGTATATAATATTTAGTGTGCTATGTACACTTATAAATAAATATAAATTGCCAAATACTTTTTGTTAAATTTTTTTTTTCCTATTTGAATTATTATATTTTTAATATTTAAAGCATTAACTTTGTGGTCAGACATTTTAACAAAATGTTATTTATGTTAGTTTATAACCACTGAAAATTACTTTTTTGTCTACGGGTTTCAGGACGTAACCCGTCTTTTCGCCAAACAACCGCTTGATAGTTTTTTGTTGCCTTACAATAATTACAAAAAACTATGAAGTAGTTGTCCTGAGGAAGAGACGGGTTACGTCTCGGAACCGATAGACAAAAAATAAAATTTTAATGGATATTAACTAACATAAACAAGATTTGTTTTTTTTTTAATTTGTTTTCACATTAGTTTCTAATTAGTGATTCAACTACCATGTATGTATTTTTTCAATGTCAATACTTCCAATTTTAATTAAAAGTGTATCTGCAGCCATAAGTTCCGAAACATATTGGATATTTAATAGATAGTGCTTTTATATAAAGTGTTTTCTTTTTATTAATATTGATATTATTAACCAAAACGTTATTTTGTTGAATAACGTTTTGGTTTCGTTTTATAAGTGTTGAAGAAGATATACGTAAATTATAGTCAACCTGTTAATTTATCGACAAAAAAGCACTTAAAGCCCAGTTAGTGTTTGACACACCATAAATTTATACAAGCGTGTGTGAATAACTCATGACGCATTACCTGCGGACGATATTTTTCACAGGTGCTTTTGACAAAACGCTGGACCGTTTCCGGTTTTCCGGGCGAGTGGTCTTTCCGGCAAAGCGGAACCTTTTAAACCCTCAACCGGAAGCCCCCCCGAACTTTGTGAAATGAAAAATAACTTATTCTGTACATCTCTGCACTAGAAACCTTTCTGTGGTATCGTTGTGCAGGTATTTTCGGAACTTTTCATGTATTTATTTTAATGCGGTTTTGGGATGTTTATTTTCATGATGCGATAACATGAACCATTATTTATGTTCTTATAACCGATACAAATGACTAATGCATACGTTGCGTATGGTTTTCAATTAAAGACAAAGAAGACAAAATACAAAGGAAACAAAATTTTATAAAATCGAACGTAAGAGAAGTCTGCTTTGAACGCAGATTAAATGGGACTTTCTCTGAAAAATAAATCATTTTTGTTGTCCTGACGAAGACGCCATTTGGCTTCAAAACATGTTGAATTTTTTTCAATAATAAAAAAGTAGTGTAAACAAAGTTTAATTCTATAAATTATAATAAATAACTATATCAAGTCTTCATAAATTCATATTAAGCTAATATTAACGATATGATGTTGCGTGTTCCTTGTTATTTTATATGGAATGGAATGATGGGCATTCACCTAAACAATGCTTAAGTGGCTTAAGGAATCAGTAGACGTGAATCTGGGAAAATAAGTTATATTTAATCGTGAAAAAAATAAGTAGTATTTACTATGTCGTACCTAAAACAAAAACATAGAAATTGTAATATTTTTACTCAATCACGAACCATCAATACGTATATCAAAATACCTCATGGATTATTGTGTCAAAAGAGTCTAAAACAATAAGAACTTAACGAAATGGAGAATTGTACAGCACTACACGCTTTAAAATAAATTGGAAATCAGTAAAAATGTGGAGAGGTCGGTCGATCACTCTCGAGGATTCTCGAAGCATCTTGAACATTGGGACTTATAAATACGCAGCGACACGTGCTGAACACACTGTTGTTTTGACAGCGGCAACAAAACCATAGAAAGCCGAAATTGTATCCAAATAACAAACGACGAAAAATAAGCGATAGACATAACGGCGCGAGTGAGGTACTTACGTGCGGAATTTTCTAGTACGAACCTGAGCGATGTAAACAACGTGCACCAGTATATCGGGACAATAAATAGGTACAACTAATATGATACGAGTACGAGAGGTAATAAGTAGCTTGTTGGCCTTGTGATCCAAAGGTCGCGGGTTCGAACTTCACCCCAGACCAGCAAGTTAGTTCTATTTTCATAGCACAAGCGTTTAGCTTAGTTTGAAAATAATAAGAATATTGACGTGACACGTATTCCGTTCGCACCTCTATTAAAAAAAACAAATTGAATTTTTTTATAAATTTAAGAACGGTGCTCCGATTAAATTCGTGTCCAGTGATATTAATTAAGTAATTCATTTGACCGACATTTGATATGTACATACATTATCATCACTGTTGGCTCTACAACCCCTGGTGGGTCTTGGCATCCTCAAGAGTATTCCTCCACTCATCTGTCTTACCCAGCTCTATTCAGTTGTTTATTCTTACTAACCTAATATTGAATGGCGAATCATTCAATCATTATTTTTATTTTACATTTAGTAGGCAGCAAACATATTTGACTACTATTAATATTTAAAGCATTAACTTTGTGGTTAGACATAATAACAGAATGTTAGTAAACTTAGTAAAAACCACTACCAGATTTACGGTCTACCGGTTTCGAGACGTACCCGTTTCTTCGTCAGGACCAACACTATACTACTAGATTCACAACACTATACACCCCAACCATAGTATTGTAAAACTATCACCAGTATTGTTCACATGCGTGTTAGTCTTGTCAGAGAAGTTCGGTGAAGTGTCAGAGAAGAGTAGTTCAATTTCTCTGACAAGACTAACACGCATGTGAACAATAGTGGTGATAGTTTTACAATACTATGGTTGGGGTGTATAGTGTTGTGAATTTAGTAGTGTAGTGTTGGTCCTGACAAAGAGACGGGTACGTCTCGAAACCGGTAGGCCGTAAATCTGGTAGTGGTTTTTACTAAGTTTACTAACATTCTTTTATTCGTGTTTTCGGGGTAGCTTTTGGTTTTGAAAGGACTTATCAATAGTAAAAGTTTTGTATTAAGACGTATTTATTTCCAGTAAAAGACTATACGGAATTACCGCGATTAATGCAATTACTGCGATTAATTAGCGGCTACCGGTTCGGCGATCGGATTTCATCAATGGCCGCGAGGCCTGCATATGCCGCGGTCTACCTAGGCGTGCAAGCGAGATAGCTACACCCGTATCCCAATCATTATTAACTCTTAAAAGACTGTGCTAAAAAATACCTACGGGGACGGTGGTGTAACACAGCGTTACCTGATTTAAAATCGGCATAGTTTTTAATATGTGATAAAATATACATATACACGATACAGATAAGACTTTTCAAAAGTCCCTTTATATAACTATGTAAGGTAAACATACATATTTGCATTATTTTAGTAAATTATTATAAAATCATGGTATATCGAATGTGCGCGCGCTTCCGCTGACGTACCATTACCAACTGAATTCAATGACGCGGTCACCAGCTTGCGTCACTAGCCTGCACTTCATCTTTGTCTAACACGTGTTACCCGACTCTACCGTACTCTTTCTATATTGTTTTCGCTTTCGTCGAAACCCAAGCAACCGCCATCTCTATCCTACACGAAATATGTTGTATTGTCATGCTCTTTCTTGTTCGATTTAACTGCGATGTGCAATATTTTGCTCTCTCTTACACACACGAAAATGCGAGAGTAATGAATAAATATTTTTTAATTAAAAAATCCGTACATTCCTAACAGTTTAATTTAGGTATTTTGGTGTGAAAATGTATATTCAATGATTACGAAAAATGTGACGTTTTAATTTTCGTAAATAAGGTAGATATTTCATGTTTTTCATGACAGGTAGACCTACGTTACATCACCGACACACATAGCATAGCACAGGAGTTAAAAAATTCACATAATAAATGTAACCTATAGGAAAGAATGAATTGTATTGAAAATAAATATTTATTTTGTTGTGGCTGAGGCACGCACGGTGAATTGTATGGTATGGCCTGTTGGTTATGAAGTTACACAGATATATGGGGAAAATATTAATGATTTACTAAAGCGAACAAACCACGCAAAAACGTAATAAAATGGCATGACCTAATCAAATAAAACAAATCACGAGGCAGACTGATAATATCAGTTATAAAATATTACTAGCAGAAAACAGTTGGCTACCACCGATTGCGCTTACATGCTGCTAGGCCTCGCAGGTGGCTGGGTTTCCGTGAAATATAGTTTATCAGACAGATTTTGGAAGACTAAACTGACTAAGTAATGCCTGTTTCTGTGGAACCTACTTTTAAATGTTGAAAGTATTATCTCAAAATTCATAATAATGTATGTACTGTTTAATTTAACTTAAAAAAATTACTTAATTCTGGATCTTGTGATCCCA
>JADDOH010005610.1:0-27357 GCA_016648135.1 Agrypnia vestita
ACTGCGGTTTCTTGCAGAAACTGCTTTAGCATTTATATAATGCCAAACTGGATGGCGAAAGTGAAGGGCCGATATGGAAGCTTCTGTCCGTACAACGGCCCTGGCTCTGTGGTGGGTCCCACTTTACTACAAAAAAATAAATATCATCCGGTCAGGCGCTGAAAGGGGGTTAATGTAACTTCTTGTACCCAAGTAGAATCTCTCTTTTGCCAAATTTCAAAATATTATCTTTCTTATTAGTTCACGTCTTCCCAAGTTCAATTGAAGCCGCGGGAGATTTGCAGAGAGGAACTGAAAAGGGGCTTAACTCCGATAACACTTTGTGATGAATCACCTGTTTCTATAGATTTTTTTTTTTTTTATTATTTTTATTTTGAACTCTAAGATGATTTAAATGCTACGTGGGAAAAAATTGAGCTAAACCCACCTGGCGGAGTATTGGGGCTACAAAAATTTGGGGATGATGAAACGCTAGTATTGGGAGGGAGTTAGTAGCGATTGATCGGATATAGGTTACGGGCAGTTACTAATCAATTCTTATAAATCATATTACTCTTGTGGTAAAGCCGTGTTTGGTACAAATGGTTGACGATCGATGCGGTCCGAGCGGTCCACATGTGCTTCCCATAAAAAATACTGAACACGGCTTTCGTAGATTTGGGGCGCGATTATTGCAGTTTGGGCCGTTAAAAAACCGATTAACGTCTACTCTAAGGTGACGATGATATTGACAGTTCCACGAGGTTTCTGAATTATGGACTTTTTTTCTGGGTTTTTGAAACCGTTTAAATGTCATTAATCGTGGTCTCGAGTGGATTCCCGGGCAACAGAGAGGCAGAATATGAGCGAAAGAAAGGAAGGCAGGTCCTAATCGGGGGATCGCGAGAGGAAAACGCCCCATAAATAATTTATAGGAATTGGCCGTGAAACACGGATTAAACGTATACGATGTACCAGAGGGGTGACCTTAACTGAGCGGATAATGATTCATTTTCGTTTCGTGGGAGTCGAATAACGTAGGCGGATAGAAAAGTTAACTATAATTCTATTATATTTATCTGTAGATTAACGCTCTTCAGGCTTTTACAACAGATAGGTAATTGCGCAATGACGGTATGTACAGTTAGGAAAGAGATAACGATAACGTGTAAGCATATTAATGGCACGACAAGAAAATAATATACTCAAATATAGATACAATATATTAACTATGTAATCACTACAAACCTTTCCGACATTAGCGTAGTCTCATCAGAACGGATAACGTGTATGCGATTGGCTATTCTAGCTCAGATTTCGCCGGGTTTGGTAGTAATAACCCACAAAACATAATTGAACAAGTGTATCGAGATAAGAATATTGTAAATAAAATAATATGAATTTGCGGCCCATATACACATGAAATAAAAGGATAAAGCGTATGGGGATCTTATAGATGGATGGATAAATGAAACAAATATATATAGGAGTAAATGCAAGTAAAAAGCAAGCATATAAGTACCAAAAACATAGGAGAACATAGTGTGATAGAAATTCGAAGACGGGAGGAACAATAATGTGAAGTGGAACGGATATAGCAAGAGCATGTAATAATGATAAACGTACAAATACAGACAACTACTTGAGACCGATTCGACAGATACTAGCAATCTTTCAACACACCTCTAAGAACATGGTGAGTGGTATATAGTTATCAGCGGAGGCGTCCAGTACCTTGGCAATAAATAAGCACTGAATTAATCCGACGCCTTGCCTGCGGCACTGGAGGTTTATTTACTTATTTATTTTATTTATTTTCATTTATTGGTTTTCTTACAGCCATATAATTAATCAATCTTTGAAGAAAAAACAATAATTGATGTACAGAGTTTTGGGCCAATTACGCGAAGACACATACATACGATCGATAAAAGAATAAGAAAAACATGTCCAATAGTGGGTTTGTGTGAGTGTGTATTTGTGTGTTTATTTATTTATTTATTTATTTTGTTTTGGGAAAAATTAAAAGCAAAACGATCTTAAAAATTTTCCACTGAATTTAAAAATTTACTTTAACTTACATTAATAGTTTATTGTGTTATAGCGAATAGTACTCTTCCAGTATTATATTGTTCGAGAATATTCACTGTCTATGTAACATAGTTATTTTGTGGATCAATCTTACTGCCAATAAAAATAATAATAAATGGTTACAAATTATGTTTAAATTCCGCAACGGAGGGAGCTAATACGTCCCTGTGCGCGGAGAGCCGCGGGCATAAGACAGGATTCATTGGGTGATCCACGAGAAAAGATCGCCCAAAATTAATTTAAAATTAGGTATAGTACCTTTGGATGATTGTTATATCTAGGTATGCAGTGTGCACGTGGTGAATATATGGAAATTGATCCCATGATATAGCGGCCAAGAAACGTTAAATTTCCGATAAAGACGAGTGAAAATACGAGGGAACGGGACATGATAATGGTAGATAGTGAAGAAACATCAACTATGATTAGGGGAGTACCCGATAGATTGTGGTTACGGTTGATCAAACGACAATATGGACTGAACTTAGAAATTAAATATTAAAAATTAATTATCGCGCTTGTGAAGCGAATTCAAATCGTCCGAAGCCACTGAGTCCGTCCCAAAACAGGCACAGGGACGGAGACAGAGACGGCAACAGAAGGTGGGATCAACTGACATATCCGAGAGGAGATATGGTTTTTTTTTGCCAAACTGAATCTTAGGAACAAAGATTTTGGTTTCAAGGGAAGTAGAATATTGAAAATCCTGGAAACACACGACTTAGGACCTTTTCCCGCTAGGGGGGTTTTAAAATGTCAAGACGCAGCAGAATTCGGGCAGTTGGTGTGAACGTCTACGAGAGTGCAAAATCCGCGTCGGTTGTTTTTTTTTGAGTGATAGAACCGTGAGTGATTGTTACCGTCGAGTGATAGTGTCCCAGTGTGAAAATTATAGTTTAACATCAAGTGAAAGTGGTGTACGGGTAATTATACTCTTCGACATTGCTCACGATAAAAGAAAAGGGGGGTACGGGTTTGATTTTATTTTATAAAGGGTAATTAATTTGGCATATTAGAACTTCGGAAATTACTGCGCTTTATTAAGTTGATTAGTCCGGCATATATAGAACTGATATTTGCAGATCTCCGGAAACTAGCTGTGCGTTATAAAGATACCTATTTTATGCTAAACACGCGGGAAGTTGTTAAAAGATAAAGGAGTTGTTACTAACAGATTCGATTTTAAATAAGTCTTATAAAATACCTATCTTTGCTAAATACGCGAGGTCTCATTTTAATTTTTACATTTGTAAGGCATATAATATTTCGTTATATGAAATGTTTCGATTAGACCGGGTTTATTTTAGTTATCGAAAGAATATTTAGTTTATTTTAAATTTTTTTTTTGTTTATGTTTAATAGTAAGAGTCCGTTAAAATTGTAGCGAATAAATTCTGGGATTAAAAATACGTCTAGTGAAAAATATATAGCTGATCTCGCGGGGTATCAGGTTCAGCCCATAATAATCTAGATTTTCATTTCGTTTAAAAGTATATAGAGTAATTCCGTGAGAATCGGGGTTTATTTACAATTTCACAGATGTATAAATTCCATTACTCTAGAAAATTATATAAAATAATCTCGTGAGAATCGGGGTTTATTTACAATTTCACAGATGCATAAATTCCATTATTCTAGAAAATTATGTAAAATAATCTCGTGAGAATCGGGACTTATTTACAATTTTACAGACGTATGAAATTTCATTATTCTAAAAAATTATATAAAATAATCTCGTGGGGGTCGGGGTTTATTTACGGTTTTACAGAAGTACAAGTTTCACTATTTTATAAAGTATATAAAATTGCTTCCGTTCGGCCCGGGTTATCTTATATTATATAGGAAAACATAGGTCCCGCGCTATTAAAACATATAAAAACGTTTCATGTGGCCGGGATTATTACGCGCGTTGGGGAAAGTCTATAAGGTAAAAATATGTTTAATTTGATTCGGGTATTTTATATTTTATGAAAGATATTTGCCTCGCGGACTTAAACTATGAAAAATGTTTCAATTAGTTCTGGTTATACTTTAGGAGTGATGTAAACTTCGCGGTTGTATAATTTGGGTTACTTCGTATTGTACGAAAACGTAAATCTCGCGTATAAAAACGCGTATAAAAAAAAAACGTATATCATGTATTCAAACATATAAAAACTTCTAGTACATTGTTTCGATAGACCGGGGTTGTATTATACTTATAATTGAACGTCCTAAAATTATATAAAATTACCTTCGTTTAGATCGGGTTACATCATATTCCTCGTGGAACGCGTAAACCTCGTTGTCCTGAAACTAAATAAGGATGTTTCATCTAGACCGGGTTCATTTTACATTTTAGGAAGAATATAAATCCCGCGTCTTTCACTACATAAAATGGTTTCGGTTAGATTGGGGTTGTTTATACTTGTAAAAATTACAGAATCCCGTTATTTCTAAACTATATTAAAATGATAAATTATATTAAAATGATTTAAACTATATTAAAATTTGCCGGAGAGTAGATATCAAATATTCGAGATGATAATAAATTTATATTAAGGATAATATTAAGAATAAAACTAAATCGGCGGACCCTAAAAGTAATATGTATTGACCTTATAAAGATGTAGACTAGTGGGATTTTATTATAGAAGCAATCAATTCTTTAACAGCAACAAGTGGACAAGTGGTTGCTTCATGGGTTTGTTAAAACTTATAGATGGATGGAATCCTAGATTCAAAGCTTAATCCCGGTATTTCGGATAAATATAAGAATATGTAACATCGGAAAATAACGGGTAACGGGTTTTATGAAGAATATCGGTGCGTATAATCATTAGAGTATGATCATTAAAATTGGAGTCTAGTCTCGATGACCCGGGAAGTACGGATACGTAAGACGGAAATAAGGACTATGTTGCAGTATTATTAAGATATATAAATACTTACAATTGTCGAGCTAGAGTCTAATTCCGGTATCTTGAGGAATATAAATTTAAGGAAAAGAAAATAATGTCTAGTTTC
This sequence comes from Agrypnia vestita, assembly GCA_016648135.1. NCBI lineage: Eukaryota > Metazoa > Arthropoda > Insecta > Trichoptera > Phryganeidae > Agrypnia > Agrypnia vestita. The sequence goes on from JADDOH010005610.1 coordinate 5,077, forward strand.
GGTTTGGTTAGAGTATATACACCGTATAGTTACAGAGGCTGGATACTAAGCCCAGCTACGGAAACTTAAAAACGCGTGATGGCAGGATCAAAGGTTAGGTCGCGAACTATAGTTAATTAGGGGCCTGTGAATCGTATGCGCGTGCAAGGCAAGTGTTCGCAATCCTTAGGTATAAAGTGAGGTACATAAAGTGAAACTACGATGCACTGGAATGGATATAATCGGCGGCAGATGGGTAAGTCATGTCATCCTCTTTCCGTTTTGAGATTATAACGATATATAAAGGTGGCGCACGATTAAGAAGAATGGTCTCGGGTTCGATACCCCAGACAGAGACGGAAGAAGCGCCGACAGTGAAAGCTAACCCCTGTACCGTAAACTTTAAATATACTTTTATCCACAGGTGTTGTTTGCATGTTGAATCCGTACTGACCATAATAGGGGCGAATTAATTTGCCAAATAACCCTTCTCTGCATGTGTGTGAACTTCCAGGGATCGCGCGGCCCGTGTGCTCGACGCCGAACTTATTTATTCATTTCTATTTATTTATTTAATTGATGATTCATTAATTAATTAGGTATTCATTTGTCTATTCATATGCCGCGTCCCGGTTATATACAGTCAGGCGGCGTTTCGATAGCATCATCATCATCACCATCATCAGCAGTGTCCCAGTTATATATTGTCAGGAGACGTTTCAATAGTATCATCATCATCATCTTCATTAGCGGTGTTCCAGTCATATATAGTCAGGAGGCGTTCCGATAGTATCATCACCATCATTAGCAGTGTCCCAGTTGTATATCGTCAGGAGACGTTTCAATAGTATCATCATCATCATCTTCATTAGCGGTGTTCCAGTCACATATAGTCAGGAGGCGTTCTGATAGTATCATCATCATCATTAGCGGTGTTTCAGATTTATATCGTCGGGAGGCGTTGCGATAGTATCATCTTCATCATCGTCATCACTAGCGGTGGTTCAGCTTTATATCGTCAGGAGGCGTTTCGATAGTATCATCAACATCATCATCATCAGCAGTGTCCCAGTTATATATAGTCAGGAGGCGTTCCGATAGTATCATCACCATCATTAGCAGTGTCCCAGTTGTATATCGTCAGGAGACGTTTCAATAGTATCATCATCATCATCTTCATTAGCGGTGTTCCAGTCACATATAGTCAGGAGGCGTTCTGATAGTATCATCATCATCACTAGCGGTGTTCCAGATATATATCGTCGGGAGGCGTTGCGATAGTATCATCATCATCATCGTCATCACTAGCGGTGGTTCAGCTTTATATCGTCAGGAAGCGTTTCGATAGTATCATCAACATCATCATCATTAGCAGTGTCCCAGTTATATATTGTCAGGAGACGTTTCAATAGCATCATCATCATCAACATCATTAGCAGCGTCCCAGTTGTATGTAGTCAGGAGGCGTTTCGATAGTATCATCATCAACATCATCATTAGCAGTGTCCCAGTTACATATAGTCAGGAGGCGTTTCGATAGTATCATCATCAACATCATCATTAGCGGTGTCCCAGTTATATATCGTCAGGAGACGTTTCGGTAGTATCATCAACATCATCATCATAGCAGTGTCCCAGTCGTATATCGTCAGGAGGTGTTTCAATAGTATCATCATCATCATCATCGTTAGCAGTGTCCCAGTTATATATAGCCAGGGGGCGTTTCGATAGCATCATCATCATCATCATCATCATTAGCGGTGTTTCAGCTGTATATCGTCAGGAGTCGTTACGATAGTATCATCATCATCATTAGCGGTGTTTCGGCTATATATAGTCAGGAGACGTTACGATAGTATCATCATCATCATCATCATCACTAGCGGTGGTTCAGCTATATATCGTCAGGAGGCGTCTCGATAGTATCATCAACATCATCATCATTAGCAGTGTCCCAGTTATATATCGTCAGGAGACGTTCCAATAGTATCATCATCATCATCATCATTAGCGGTGTCCCAGTCATATATAGTCAGGAGGCGTTCCGATAGTATCATCATCATCATTTGCGGTGTCTCCGATATATATATCGTCAGGAAACGTTACGATAGTATCATCATCATCATCATCATCACTAGCGGCGGTTCAGCTAAATATCATCAGGTGACGTTTCGATAGTGACAACATCATCTTCATCAGTGATTGCAGGGTTCCAGTTACACATCAGTCGGAGATAATTAGGCAGATCCCATCATCATCGATGGCAGGATTCTAGCTGTACACCATTTGGAGAAAATACACTGACATCCCTGGCCAGGGGCTAGGCATATCCCTACTGTCCAGATCCACCTTTCCATCTACTAATACGAGGGGTCATGGCCTCGTGAAACCACATGGCAACCAACCATTACAAGTATTTATTTATGTATTGTATATGTATGTATATGTATGTATATGTATGTATATTATATTTTATTAGTATGTATCTATTCGTACGTAGTGTATGAGGGGGCTCTTCACGGGTGGCACAACACCCGTGCGGATGTCTTCCCTCGTCTGGAATGGATTGAACGTATTGATGCATATCATATTATAATAAGTACTACCTGGGAGGGTGGTTGCAGTCACTGTAGTGTCGCGAATGGCCAATGGGCTGCAGTTGCTCACAGGCGAGGGTTGGGGAGCCTAGGAAACTCCCCTTCCCCACTCGCATATTTTTGACTTGACAGGTGGCCCGGGACCATCTTTACAGTAGCTTCAGTATATATATACCGTAGTTTAACTTAGTTTAACCTGGAGGAGTTGGAATTCGGGGGGCAAACTGGCTCTGAGCCCGGACGCCAGACACTGACGCGAGGGATGGTGCGGTACTTTGCACAGAAGAGGCCCAACATGAAAAGGCGCATCCAGGCTCAGGTCAACGTATCCGGAACTCGTGTCGGGAGAAGGAAGATGGGATCAGTCACCGATGAGCCTTTGGGTACGGAGGGGCCGAATTTAAAGCAACCACATTTTCCGCGTACACATACATTTACACATACCTTCTACAAACCCCTTATCCATTAGAACCCAACGTACCACTAGAATGAGACATAGGGCCAGATACAGGTGACGGAACTTAGGCCGGCTAGTAAATAAACGTAACAACGTAATTGATATAAAGATAATGCAGAGTAAATATAAAAGATCGTCGGGAATAAGCACAGCGAGATAAAGGCGGAAGATAAAATTATTAATCGGCGAGGGCGTCGAAGACGGAATCATCCATAGGAGCGGCTACGAAGGACTCGAGGGCTTTCAGGGAATCTATGTACTCTATATGTGCATGCGCATGTGATAACGGCACGTTACTAACCTTTCCAGTGGATGGCGATCGATCCCATACAGGTAGGACATTGGGGGATCGAGCGGAGAGAGCGTGGGAGCAGAGGATCGCGCACTCTGGAAGCACAGCTACACCAGATGCAGTGGTTCGGACCGTAGGAATGATAGGTAAATAATATAGGGCCACGGAACATAGTATGTTTAGCAATTGCACCGTAGGGCTTAATTGACGTGCTAGGTAGTTTTGTTTGCGTTTTCCATGAACATTCACGAACTTCATACCCCAGTATTTAATTTAAGTTTAGCTTGCGTCAGGGTTACCACAAAACCAATTCATCCCCTATAGTTCGAAACAAAAAATTACACAACGTGAACTGGGGAGGTCTTGAATAAAGCGAGGGTGTTTGGAAATACTACGTTAAAAACCGTAGAGCCTTCACCCGACGTAGATAGATAGCTTGTTTGCCTCTAACAAGGCGTAAACTCAGTTAGGAGTAGGATCGAGCTGAAAGGCGAAGAAGAGGAGCCATCACAACGTTTTTCGTGGTTCGAGTCCCGGTGACAGTTAAAATATTTTTTCGTTAATTTGATTTTTAAGTATAAATTAAATTATCCAACAATCATGTTATGTTTCGTGCCTTTTAAATTTAAAACATACCAATTTTATTGTATCTTTATAATTTATAAAATAATCTTGATTTTGGCGAAAATTTATATTTTTGGACTTGAAGAACCGTTTTCCATTAAATTTTCATTAAGTTCCATCCTATTAAGTTCAACAAGACTGCCAGTTAAGGCTCACGATAGAATTTCATGTCGTTATTACCACCAAGTTCCCTTCTACGTTGTACGGTTATAACTTGATTTACAAAAATGTAATTATTTTCCGTACAACATAATGTGTAATAAAGCCGAACTCAAGTGTAATAAAATTGTTTCATAATATAATATTTTTCATACACACATAAAGTAAATTTATAATAAAGTAGCTTTATTGCCCTACTACATCCAAAATTTGAATTTTTACTACATATCTAACTAATTTTCTTTGATTTCTGATTGATATAAATTGTAGAAGTCTCACAGAGACGGATCTATTTATATGGAAGTTTTTATAGGGTAACCCAACGCTTACGACCTGTAAAAGCTGGCTTAAGTGATCACTGTACATGATGCAACTTCACTAATTCCACTTTAAGAACATCCACACATTCATATCATATTCATTTGACACTTAGTTTTTTTTATGTAATTGTTTGGCTTGTGTTTTCTCTCAGAATGTCACTTCATGTGTCGAACAAGATCTCATTTGGCGGTCCTGAAAAAGGCCCTTCGAAAACCTATTGAGGGGAGGACTTGCAGCTTTGAAAAAGTCGACTCCCATTTTTTGAAACCACATGACACCGAAGCGTATGCCACCTAGAATGGGGCCTCTTTTGTGATTTTTACTAGAGAATTATGATTGTTTTATAGGAAAAAAAGTGAAATTATATTGAATTCTCTAGGGAATTGTGAGCGCGAGTGCGCAGAGGGGGAGGGATAAATAAAACCCTTTGGGTCAGCCCAGCGTGCTCGACGCGATTTGCTAATTATAATTGATACATTATTATTGCGTTGTATTTTAATGTATCAAATATCATGAATTTGTATAGTCAGGCTCGCCAAAGAGACCAAATTAAATGAAAACTGTAGTACCCAGTTTGGCGAGCCAGGAATTTTATCGAATTATCGCACCCCAGATGGTCCAGGATGGTGGAATTAAATAAAAGGTCTCCGAGGGCCATTATATGATATATAATTAAATAAAAAAAGAGCTAAGGGCCATAGAAACCATTTTTTGTATTTTTAATAGCGAGACCACTACTCGCGGAGCTGCAACTCGAGTAGTGATCTCACCAATGGACAGAGGTCACTGGTTGACACCGAAGCGCCCGAGCCCGCAGGCCCCGTTGAATTTATCAAAATAAATTTTGGGAAGCAGACGATCAGATTCCTATATTCAAGAACACATTAATGTTTGTGAAGTTGTAATTTTTCAGAACAAAGTTCTGTGAAAATTTAAAACCAAATTAATTAATCAATTAGAAAGATATACATATTCATGAAAATATACAAGGCTCTTATAGCTTAGTGGTTAGAGCACCGGCCCCGGAAAGGAGGTGGCCGGGTTCGAATCCCGGTAGTAGCCAAATATTTTTTCGTGGATTAGATTTTCTGTATGTTTTTCTAATTGATTAATTAATTTGGTTTGAGATCAGAATCAGATCAACTTGTTATTTTTTCTTCTCGACCCTAGTAACGACCATTGGACCACTCTACTATTGATTTCAGCGAAATATTTTACGATCCAGTTTTCGCTCTGAAATTCGGTACATCGGTGCCATGGACCCGACGGTTGACGACTCGTTCGGTGGAACCACCCCTGCTACTGCGTGTTCCCGTCCAGAACACTTCGTGTTGTTCGAATATAAACCAAACAAGAATAAATGAAGGGCAGCTGAGGTAGTTTGGCTATGTAAAATGGATGAGCGAGGAAAGGATTATAAAGAGAATTTTTGAGGAGAGTATTGAAGGCAGCAACAGAAGGCGTTCACGGAAGACCTGCCAAGACCAGATAAATCAATTATCGGAGGATGACTCTGTTAAAACCAAAGAGCGTGCAATAAGGTGGTGTAAGGAATAGAAGAGTATGGAATTTTATCATCTCCGCCTGCCCTACTCTAATTTTCTCTTTTTGTTTTTTTTCCTATGAGTCATTAATATTAATTTTTTTCGTTTTTTTTTTCTCTCCTCCTAACAAACATAATATTTTTCAATTATAATATATATATTATATATATATATATATATATATCTATATATATATATATATAATATATATTATATTATAATATATATATATTATGGAAAATATGGTTATCACTATAAGAGTTACTTACTTTTTTAATCTAATGTCTTACACTAACGATTACATTAACAATAGATGTATACATATTTGACAATGCCCCCCACTTTTAAACACGAGAATAAATTTTGTAAAAAGTGGGTAAGCGTGTAATTTAAATGTGTATTAATTATATTATATTGAAAACAGCCACTCTTAAGTTTGTACATTTACTAAATAAATTTAATAAAAAAAAAATTAGCAAATAAATAAGCTTCTAATTTTGATACGGCATATATTAGTGTGATCAAGAATAAAAATAAAATCATAATTACTATCCAACTATACTGATTTAAACATCTATTGAAAAACAATGTATTTGGTCCACATTTTTAAAAATAGATTTTTTTTACTTATAACTGCAATATAAATATATTTTAATAGTAACTTTTAAATCATCTTACATTTTACTAATATCTGACTTCCCGATTTATAAATATTAATTGATTTCATAAATAAAAACCACGAGGAAAAAAATTAATTTAATAAAAATTAACTTAATTTAAATTTAATCAATTATTTACTCATGCAGTGACATAAATACGAATATTTTAATGAGATTTAAAGAATCTCTGATCTTTTTAAAGTTAACTACTTTATTTTTCGATGAAAAATTCTGTTACTCCCAAAACTTAAGAAGTAAAATATAAAAATATTATTAAACTTACGTAGAGGTCAATGTTTTTCATCTGGTATAATGGTCATCATTGAAAACTGTTAGGTGCCAAAAATTAATACAGATTTTAAGCACTAGCCACTAGATTTCAATGGGTTAAAGTGTTAACAGTATTGAAGCCAAAAATAACAATGTGGTTATTTGACGTGGGTAGAATATAAAATGAACCATTGTGTCATCAGTTTTACAGGGCGACTTTTTACTGTATATATATTTACTGTATTTTATTTTGTAGTATGTGGATTTATTTAATTTTTAATTATCGTTTTAATTATCGGATAGGGAATGAAAAAATAATAAGGAATTTAAATGCTCTTCATCAGCTGAAACATGTTGGTAAAGAAAATAAATTTTGATTAAAAGAGAACGGTACATTACATTATTATATTTATGTAATGAATATCCACGAATTTTTTTTGAAATGTTTTAAAAATGGTTCACTAATAATTATTATTATCAATGTGTTAAATTCACGGGCGAAAGGAACAACCGAATGAACGAGTTTTAAGTTAAGTATGCAGAGTTGTTCTTTAGATATATATCTTGCAAGGAAAAATTAGATAAGTCAGAAAATAAAGTGAAATGCGAATGTTTTTTAATTTTTTGAGAAGAGACAAAAGTCGTGATTAATTATTTGAAAAATTTGGCAAGAAACAATGATATTAGTCAACTCAGTTCAACGTTCTTGTGCAAAATAAGATAAAAATAACAAAGGCTCAAAGAGATATATCGTAATCAAACGAAATTCCCATATCTTGTTTTGGCTTTCCTAAAAACCTGCATTTTCTGACTTATACGGTTGTTCATTTCTTATATTATAGATGTCTCATAAAAACGTTGCTATTTTTTTATATAGTAAAGTGGGTATGGAAGTCTTTTTGGGTCTTCCCTGAATACAAAATCCAGTATTGTATTCTTGAAAAATTTGACTCAAAATATTCAGAATGTTAAAATTAAATTCATTTTACTATCAACTATGGGATTTAAAAGCCAAGGCAGTAATATCTACAAAAGGAATAAAATCTTTTGAATCCAGTCACAGAGGATTACTAATTGTAAATGTACTGAATTCTAGATTTTTTGTATTGTATAAAATCTGGAATTCAGTACATCATAAATAAGTCATCTTTGATGACTAAATTCAAATTGTTTTGGATATTCCTGCCTTTGCTTTTACACCCCACAACTAATGTATTGTCATTTACGCATCGCGAGAAGATCAAGCAGATGTCACGATTGGTTGACTCAGTAAGCGAGAGCAAAAATGTCCATGACACGCGAAATATTCGCGTCGAGTCCGCCCACGCAATATGTTTCGCGAAATAATTATGTTCGGGCGCCGCGGCGACGCTGCGAGCCGCCGTTAGGCGCTGGCGTCGGCGTCGCTCGCGGCTAACGACTTAACGAGATCGAATGAGCCCGCCTTTCGTTATGAAAACTCATCGATTATCACGTTGGTTAGGCTGATGTCACCGGCGGCCAGAAGGTGTTGTGACGAGGCACTCAATTTATATTCAGAATATAGGGGTCGTGCGTTTATTTCTGATTTTCTTCGCGTGATTTTCTTCACGTTATTTTTGAGTTTTCCGGAAAATATTTTTTATATTCAGAATTTGTTTTGTTGGAGGTTTCTCCTCATTAAGTATGCCGCGAAACTGCATTAATAATAGAATTTCCGAAGTTTGAAATACATGTAATTACATTTTAAGAGGTGGTGCGATTGTGGTCACGTGTGCGAAATATGATCCAAATCGTAAAATTTGCCTCTCTGTACATTTTTAAAAACAATTAGATTTATCGCATAGTCCAATTCTAGATATATTCCCCTTCCAATAAACTACACCCACCCATACCCGCTCTCTTTCATCCAATCCCCACCACATTTGACGTTCGGTCTATTCTTCCCTTAATGCTTTCTTGATGGTTTGTAATTCTGTTTTTGTTTAGTTAATACTGAACCCTGACGAAGACTCAGCTGTGAGTCGAAACTAGTTAGTTTAAACTCAATAAAGTGGTGTTAAACAAAGAGTTAATTTTATTTAAAGATATTATGTTTCACCACAATGTGTTTGCTTCTTGTGAAGATTTGATAAAAAATGTAATATTCAAAGTATTACAAATGTGTTACTAAATTATTCAAAGTTTTATATAAGAAATCTTCCTGTCATTACTATTTATTCGGCAATATTTGTACAAATGAATTAGTTGGAAACATTAAGTAATAAAAAATTGTGCTAATTTCAAAGCCACCCCAATTCATCTTTCTTTTTATTAACATTTGAAAAAACACGAATTTAACGAAAAGAAAATAAGCACAAATATAATATATATAAAAATTCAAAAAGTCGTAATATTACAATACGACCAGAGAAGTGCTTAAGTCTAAATCTGGCGGATTACTATCTGTCAGAGGACTTCTAGGCGCTTAACAGTTTATAGCCGTCTATAAAACGAGGCCCACAAAACCCTGCTGGAACATGGTCACAACACAATGCTGACAACAGAAAAGTGAAGTCCTTTCATTACAAAAATGAATAACAAAAACCTACAGATGTAGAGAAGTTCCGGACCCTTAAGCCGACGCTTTTAATAGTAGGGGATGGGGTGGAGGTACGGAAGGCTCTCAGAAGCTTAGGGGCAGTTTTTATAACTTTTAATTTGACGTCGCTAAGAAGGACGAAAGTTAGTCAATAGGAATTCGTCTGCATTTGACTAAGGGTGCGAGAAAATTGTTGAAACTTTATATATCTAAATAAATATACCTAAGGCATCGTATACAGCTAAGCAAATTACTTCCCGTTTTTTTTTAATATTGTGTACGCAGTATAAAATGATGTTATTATATTTTTGATGATAGTTTTGAGGTGTATCTACAGAGTATAAAATTGTACAGAGTTGAAATAAAACCATTCTGTAAACGAGGAAATTATCCCCCTCGCGTATGTTTAAGAAACATTCAAGGGAGGTTTCTGCCTTGTTGAGCCAATTTTTTTTTAATTTTTCACCAAACATAGACTGTTGATATTTGGCATAATATTTACTAAGCGGTCTTTATTGAACATAAAAATATTTTTAAAGTTTGACCGAACATGGTAGTGGTAGTGGGAGGACCCACTATGTCGGGTCGCGGGCGATGTTTGCAGAACTCCTACGTCACGGACAGATGATCTGAAGCAAAAAAAATAATTTTTACTTTCTAAAATATTGTGTATAAGATGAACCAGAATCAATAAGAAAAATTGGAAAAAAAATAGTGAAAGATCGAAGAGACACTTGTTGGTAAAAAAAACAAACCTTTCTTTGATCGCTCACTATTTTTTTATTTTTCAATTTTTCTTCTTGATTTTTTCTCGACCACTAGAAAAATTGTTGTTTTTTTATTTACCGTTTATTATTATTATTACGTAAATATATAAAGCGTTACCAATGTAAAATACTTTAAAGCAGGCATATTCTCCTAATAATATAAATAATTCAAACATTAATACACCTGAAAAAATTATTTTTTAAATTTAACTAAATATTTAATTTAAAATTTTGCAAAATAATTTAATATAAACATTTTATCAAAATTACTGCCAAATTTTTTAAACAAAACACATAGTTGTACAGAGTGAAAAAGTACTTTTATAGCTCACAGAAAACTAAAATACAAGATTTTCACCCGAAACTAAGCATACAGCCGAAAAACGTGAAAGAAATACAAATTATCTGGAAATATTTTTTACGCCCAATCGCAAATTCACGTCACGTAAGTATTAGTAAAGAGAAGCCTGATGGATTTTATAAATGAGGGCCTCCGGTACAAATACATTATAAAGGGGACGTAATTATTTAGTGGTGTATAAGGAAAAAATGTACGAGATTCAGGTGGACTTAGGAAAACTGAGGCCCGCAAATTATTAATTAGTTTTATGTATTTACGTGTTACACAACTGAATTACTTCTTTTATATTTTTTGTTTCATTATTTATCTCACTGGAAACCTGATGATGTGAGGATAATACTTAATATTACTTCGTCTATGGTATATTGTATGCTTATATGTATTCAAGTAATTAACACGTAATTCTTCTCCCTTGAATGTTAATTGCTAGCTTATCTCTTTTATTCCACATATATACTCAAAATAATTAATTAAAAATATATATGAGACTGTCAAATTTTTTCAAGAAATTAATTACAGGATTTTTTTGCCCAGAGATTGTCATTGAATCAAGATATAAAAAAGAAATTAAGCTTTTTATTCGTTTATTCGTTTATTCGTTTATTCGTTTATTCGTTTATTCGTTTATTCGTTTATTCGTTTATTCGTTTATTCAATGTTACAATGTTACAATGTTACAATGTTGCAAAGTTTACAATTTATTCAATGTTTATTCAATGTTACAAAGTTTACAAAGTTTACAATTAGTGTTTACAAAATTAAATTAAGCTTTTTTCATTGTTGCTGAGAGTCTTGGCAGCAAGTAAACACTACAATTGATTTGATGCCCTGCCTGCTACACTAGTAGTTTACTGTATTATAGCAGACAGTGCTCTTCCAGTAGTATAATGTTCAAGAATATTAAGTATTTATATAACATTTGTGAATCAATATTATTGCCAATTAAAATTGAGTAATAGTAAGCTATTTATATGAGAAAGTAGGTGTGGAAGTTTTTGGGCGTTGACATGGCTTAGGACCAATCGTATGGCTGGCTCCATACTCTTGTTTAAAAAATAGAAGTCTCATTACCAGCGGCGATATCCTTATACTATAACTATATTTTCATATGTAGGTATGTTCTAAAAACACAGTTAAGAAAGATAAATCACAGTGACGAACATATGAATATGAGACACGTATGTGAAAGCCTTTTTATAAGATGGCCCAGGGCTTGCAACCTGTATGAGCAGGCATAAGTGATCACTCTACACAATGCAGTGTTCACCAATACCATCGTATAAAAAAGACCTCCACACATGTTTCTCATATTCATAGCTTCGTCTCTGTGAGATTTCTATAATTTATCTTATTCTATATACTATTTCATATGGATGACAAATTTCATCCAAAGATGGCGATAGCGTAAGTAAAAGTGAAGCTTGGCGCATAAATATAATATAAAAAACTTTGAACATTTTATAGATGTGGTGGTTATCATTGGTGGAATCATTGAACGTTGTGTAAAGTGATCACATAAGCCATACATATGACAGGCCGTAAGCCCTGTAAATGCCTAAAGACTGCCATACACTCTTAAATATGTTCATCTCTGTTACACATCTATAAAATTTCTTTATTAAATTAAGAAAACTATAAATCATGAAATGAAAATATTGTTACGGATTTGCGACAGTAGGAGACGAAATGAAACACAATAAAATAATTTTAACTTTAATAATATTTTCACATAGTCACTGGATACAAACTAAACTGGTTCAGTATTCTGTAAATCGTAATAATTTATTTCGCAAGAATGGTTCTCTACAATATTCCACTTGTCTCTGGTATATCGAGGCACGTCCTTTCTGTGGTTCACATTCATAATAAAAAATCCGCACGCACGTACCGGCGGCGTTCGTCTGTGGTATCGCCAGCTGTCTGTTTCGTTTCTGTCAAAATAACAACTGGATTGCCACGAACGCCTCGCGCTTTTATGAATGTTACTGGACTTCTGAAAGTTTCGCGAATACAGTCCCGTTTTCTTCTGATTTGTAGTTTATCCCAAAATCTTCTAGATTTTTCATGAAATTTCGATTATTTGCAGTTGTTATCTAACTAACTAACTAACTAACCATCACGCCGTTTCCCTGCAGGGGTAGGCAGAGAGGATTGAACGCCACACTCTTCTATCCTGGCACACCACTTTTGCTTCGGCCACATTCATACATCTTCTCATACACGTTCTACGATTGTTGCGGCTTAACAGGGCCATCCTCAAATACTTGTAGTGCCTGATCGTGCCAGGTCTTTCGCGGACGCCCTCTATTCCTGTTGCCTTCAACATTCGCTTCATATATTTTCTTAACCATCCTTTCCTCGTTCATACGTTCCATATGACCAAACCATCTCAGCACTCCTTTCTTTATTCTATCTACCACACTACAGCCAGCATTGCATTCACTTCTAATTTGTTCATTCCTCACTCTATCGACCAAAGATTTTCCACACAAGCGTCTTAGTGACCGCATTTCAACCGCATTCAGTCTATTTTCATTCCTCTTTTGCCAATTCCAGGCTTCACTTCCATACATAAGGGTTGGCACTAGAACGCCATTATGTACCGCTATCAATTCTAGAATTGTGATTGTGACTATGATTGATTTCAGATTCTGGTATGTAGACTCTTAATTAAAATATTTTGAACAGTAATGTACACACTAACTCATCAATTTTGTTGCAACTGTGGGAATGTCTATAAGTGCCGCTAAGGGCTGGACCGGGGGAAGACTCCGGTACCGCGCCTAGGCGGTCCCGGCTCCAAGGCCACAGGGATCCCAATATCGTTCGCACTTTGAGGCTGCAACCAGTGTGTCTAGGGTATATTACCAGATGGTACTCACGTTTTGGTGATGCAGCTGGGTCCAGATAGCAGGGTCGCCGCGGGGTTTCTAACTCCTACTGAATGATGCACTGAATGTAGCGTGTACAAGTCACAAGGAGTTTATTTAATCAAGATACAATATAAGTTGAAAGGCGTTAATCTTAAATATGTTAGTAGCAAGAGATCGCGGGACCGCGGATCGATTTTATTAGTGCATATTTAGTACGCGCGAGTTTAAATGTCTAATATGCAACAATTCGTAAAGTCGTGACGCATTACGTGGGTCTCATAGTGTTGGCGGTTGAGCGAGCGGAACGGGAATTAAGGTCTTCCTGCTCGTCACCTGTAGGTTGGTTGCTTGCCATGGACGCCAGATGCCGCCCGTGTGGTGGAATCCACCACACAACTGAAGATAATTGATAGACTGTACGATCTGTCCAAGACACATTATTTATTTTAAGGCAATCGCCCGCAGAGAAGATGATAGCCTAGATAGGCTGGTAGTAGCTGTGTTGGATGCACAAGTAAGCGAGGAAATTGGAAGGAATGTAGACGACTCGCCGATTCATACAACTGCTTACCTCCCGGTCTCCGTTGCTTCGTAGAATAAATTGTATTGAAAACATTTCTTAAACATGGTAAGTTAATGTTAGGTCCATGGTAAATTTATGTAGAGACCAAGAGATGGGGGTGACATCTTCGTCCCAGAAAACAGAAAACTTCCTATGAAACAAATTAACTATTGTAACGAAATGTTCGAATCCCTTGTAATATGTTACTTTGAAACAACACTATATAAAGCTTAAAAATACTCTAGGATTATCTAAAACATTCGAGAGACGCCTGGAACAGCTTAGCAGCGACGGGAAAATTCTCCTAAACACTAAAAAGAAAAAAGATCTTTTCGAGAGTTCGAAAGACCAGCATACTGCGTATATAGCAGCACTGCGCTGCGTACTTGAGTTTGTTTTGACATTTATATCTGCCGCGAATGAAGGCCGACGCGGCCTGTTGTGGAATTTCGGAGCGACAGATATTAAGCGAAATAATCGAGCGAAGTACCTGAGTGGCGAAATAAATAAATGCAACTACTACATGTGAGAATTTGATGTTTCTGATAAATAATGTATGTAGTGATAAATAATGTATTCCCAGCGAAAATAAAATATTCATAGACTTAATAAATTGTGAAATATTGTATTTAGAAAATATTGTATTAATTTCATTCGTGTTAAGTAACTTTGTCAGTTTAACAAAATAATTAATCACTAATTGGTAAAACGCTGATTAATTTCCAGTGTTTTCATTTGTCTCCCAAAGCCACGACCTGTTACAATATGTTAATAAGATATACCTAGCAGTATGATAAAGCCTTAAAGGTAACCAAATTAAAAAGGCTAAGTGCAGAATGGTAGATTATGCGGCTAGAGAAAAGGAAACGCAGCCAAAAAGTGATTAAATCGAGACGAGAGAAGAAATCAGGAAAGACTTCAGGCTTGATAAAACAACTGAATACGAGGGATATCGAACAAAGTAAATACTTAATAACTGTTAAAAAGAATACGATGAAAAATTTTGTTTACTAAAACAACTTTGAATGTAAAATTCTAAGAAGCGCGAATCATCATTGTAAAATTGCAAAACAAAAGGTGCCAAAATGAAACAGAACAAAAAAAAAACTAACCCATAAAAATCAAGTTTTTATTTTACTCCCTTTCTTTGTAAATTAAGTTGACTATCATGTAATAATTGATTGACTGAAAATGAAACATGTCTAGACAAATATTTATGTCAAATATCTCTAAAAATATCTCTTTATTATTTGATTTCTTCCCAAAAAACCGAAGTGTGCTGTTATCTGTGAACCAATTGTCATAAATTTTCGAAATTCGTAGTGAAGTACCTATTATACCTACCGACGGAATAATTCAAATTTTAAATATTCCGTGACGTTATCGGGCCGCCGCGCGCCGGCGCCGTTGGTAGTAATCAAACTTTTGTAATGATTCCAATTTCAAAAAATCATTATAATTTGTAAAAATCTAAAATTCTGCTATAATTATTAATATTTTTTAACAAAAATTTGATAGATCTTCTTGATCGTCGCCACGAGTCTGCTTGCAAAGTTTCAGCTCGATTGGATCACGGGAAAAGAGTCAAAAATCGATCCAAAGTTTTTCGACGGCAAGCAGGCAAGCAAGCAAGCAGACGCCATGAGTTAATATAAAGGAAGTAAATACCAATACCCCGGTGAAATAATTATGTCCTTATTTAATAAAATGATATTTGAAATTATTAAATCATCTGTAATCATCTCCTCAAATATAATGTACTATACAATTGTCTATTGTTATTGAAACAACACGAAAGTGTTTCGGACTAAATCCCAGCTAATCTGATTCGAATTTTCGATACGGAAAGGACCGTTATTGTACTTTGTCCCCTGGGTCCCGACGGCAGAAGTCTTTGAAAACCAAAATTTGGCGCGTAATCTGTGCGCGAGGCTTTCGCGGACATTAAAACGCAAATAAAACAAATTTAAGCTCTTACAAAAACGGCAGTTTCTCTTTCAAACCAAACGGTGCAAAAATATATCCGGAAAACCTCAAAGAAAATGGGTGCGGATGAAAAATGCGGATTGAAAAAATACGTTGTGACTTTACTCAATATTCTCCTTTGCAATATTTTTAACAGTTGTTGCGATTTTTTACGCCTTTTGAGAGAAGTTATCTTCTCAGCGGTGTAAAGATTATCAATTATTATTTATATTATTGGTATGTACGTGGGAGATCAAAAATTCGCAGAATGGAAGAGTTATCGCAGGGATAAAAGTATTGATGCACATAGTTCGTTTAGTTCAATTGTTTATCATGAAATTATTTTTTTCAACAAAAATAACCACAAATCATAAAAAAATATAGATATGAAAATATGTATTTAATTCTATATTGAGAGTTCACAGAGCTTTATCTTTAAGGTTGGTTTAAGTGATCGCTTTAAGCATTGTAACATTTACCAATTTAACCCAAGATTTATCACACCCGGCAACGCTAGTACACACTTTGCACAATTGTATTATAGAAGCTTCAACAAGAAACTCTCCGTCACCCGCCTAACTCGCCAGACCTTTTTTGGGATTTTAATTTGAAAAACTTTTTACGACGGGAAAATTGCTACTATGATGTGGTAGTAAAAAACGCTTTTAAAGTATTCACCAATTTCCGTTCCCAGGATTTCTATAGTAAAGGCGTCGAGGAACTTAAAACCATTAAAATGGCAAAAGTGCATCGACAATAATAGACAATACTTCGACGGCTCCGACCGGACACGAGCAACACGGCATCATCCGCGTAGGCTACTATATTACACTGTCATTGAAAACCATATTCCATAGGGTCGGTCTTAAGACTGAAGCCTATGGAAAACCCATATTGGTCTGTCTGGTGCTCAACGGCTCCGCGTAGCTGATCGTGGCAGCGCGGCCACTGAGGTGGCTCTTGAGCATGTCAGAGATATCTCGGGCAACGCCGCAATTTCAGCTCCCACCAGGAATTTTCAAAAGCTCCAGAGATGTCTAGGAATATTCCCAAGACATCCCTTTTCTCACAGTTTCTTTTCCATGTTGTACATACATCATGACATGATGAACCCAAACTGCCGGTCATAGGCAGATGAGAGAGTGCTCTCAAGCCTACTCCAACAATTCTGCATCCCCAGTAAGCTCGTCGGTAGGCATCCCGAAGCGAGGCAAGCTCTCTGGTCCACCAACGGGCTTTAAAAGGCCTACCAGGTCGGGTGCGCCCAAGAGTCAGATCAGACATTCAGACATTCGCCAACCGGAGTTGGGTCCCTAACACTCCTCTCATAAATGATACTCAATTTTTCTTCCAAAATGAGACAGAAGGTTATCAGACGGTGGTCGAATTTAATGACACCGTCTAGTAACTGTGAGTCCCTGAGGAAATATGAGTCCCGTTTATACCTTCCATCTCGGCTCGTTGGATAGGTAAGAGATCCAGATATAGAGGTTGGGTGTTCGAGTCCCCCACGGGCCACTTTTTATAAATTAATAAACGCGCATTTTATTATTCCAAGAGTGGTTTAATCTCGTGCTTGAATTTTAACATAAAATAGATACATTAAAGATTTCGGGTAAGGCACTCAAATTCTAAAATATGTTAATTTTTTATTTTAATTTTATTTATTCATGGTAAACTAACAGCACAAATAAAAATCAGATTGTACATGATTATTAAATAGTAAAGATACCATATTACAAGTTTCCACACATGTAATGTATTAACATATAGCAAAAATAAATTCAGTTATACACAAAAAAATGTTTGTTAATTTAATCCAGTGTCCCTACGTACGGGCAAATCTAATTCAAATACGTATTGAAAATATTGGTTTACTGATAAGACTCTTATTATTTATAAAGCGGTTTAAGCAAAGTTGATAGTATTTGTGGTATAGCATTTATGTAGTATACTAGCCGTAGTAAACTCGTGGAAAATCATGGGACATAAAATTGCAGATTTATGAAGCAGAAAATTCATGAATAGAAAACCATTTGTATTTTAAATTGAATTAATTCGCTTAACTCTAAATGTAAAATAATTAAAAAATAATGTAAAATCTCAAGACTGTATTGATTCGACCCTTTCGTGTTGCTTGAGCGTGTTACACTTTAATTGTCTCAAGTTGTAATTCTAGTACGTTACGGACGTTACGCACCGACAGAGAGACAACTAAATTATTGTATTAAGCTTCTTCAATAAGGGCAATATGATTTTGTGATGACATTATTAATATAATTATTAAAAATGTTCTTTGTTTTCACCAATTATTTGTTAAAAATATAAACAGCCGTATGCATGCTTAATATTTATAAAATATTTTTTATAACTGACTATCAATTTTCCACTTGCCTGAATGTGAAAAAATACTTCTTTCTGGACGTTGAATTTTTTAAGTAAACTTCATATTAAACCTAGATAGGTACCTAACTACCTCTCATGTTTTCTATAATTATTTAATCTACGAGCTTTTATATGGTACATAAATGTAATAAATTTGCAATTAAATAATTATTTCTTTGGTCACACCTTTCACCATTTCCCGTAATGTGGAGAAAGTTGAAAGGACAAAAGCATAGAAATTCTTCTTAATCTTGGGGACTTGCTTCAATCATGAATTTCTGAAGGCTCTCTTTGTCGCTCTTTTCTGAGAATGTTTTGTACATTTTTGTATATTTTTTTCGAAAGCTTTTTATTTCCACCCCTCGAAATCATTCACGGAGAATTGCAATTTTTCTCAAATATCGCCGAGAAGTAATTCAATAGTAAATATTCATTTCTCTTCCACTTCAAATAGGTGTCTACATTTTTACTAGTTTTTGTTTGATCCCGCACTTTGTCAAGGTGAAGAATTACTCTGTGAAGCAAACATTTATTACGTTACTATAATTGTTATTGGCTTAGCAACCTCTTGTGAGCGACATACATATCTTCAACGATTTTCCCTCATCACCAGTCTGTATATTTTGGAAGAGTCCGGAAGCCGGTAGAACACAAAAGAATATTCGAGGAAAAACGTTCCTTATACAAGCAGTGACGGAATCGCACGTAAAGTTAGGGTTTGTCGTGATAGCTGCAACTGCTATAGATCCGGTCAATTAGTCAAGAAAGCTGTGCAGTAGACGACCGGGCAAATAAGGTGTGCCAGAGATTAATGGAATATTGTAGTGTAACAACTTAGTGTAAATGACGAAATATCGTTTCAGCTAAGATTTGTATCCAGTCAATTGAGTTAAATAAAAATTTAGAATTGCTTAGGAGTGTTTCATTTGGTTCCCCAACCCTTGACAATATTTTAATGAACATTTAAACTTGACTTGAGATTTAGAGGTTATTTATTTTATTATTCTTAGAGTTTTTTGTACTGTCGAATGAGCTTATACAATAAGCCGTTAGCTTAAACTATGTGCGGACAGAGGTGGGTCTAACGAATGTAATGAATAGGCACACCATAGAGCGTATTGTGTAACTTTTAAACAAACTGAGTGATCGTATCTATGTATTATATTTAATGACATCATTCCACATAAGGTATTCACCTTTGCCGGTAAATGAAGGCTTTGATTAATTGATTGTAGGTTGAACACTTATTGAACAAGTATTGAACTTGGATGGAAGATGTAATATTTATCAACCAATATTAATTTTACTGTCTATGGCCAAGATAATCGGCCGTATTCTGAAAATAACATCTGGTGATTGTTACGCCTACGCTTAAAAATCAAGATTTTTATTTTTGTGAAGAAAATTTTGGCTTTAAATAAATATTTGAACTCTTTGGTTGTAGAAATTGGTAAATTTGTGTGAAACAAACTGATTTCTACTAACTATTAAAATAATATCGGTACTTATATTATAAAATATTCATGAAAAACTTATATTTTAGACCAAACTCCAAATTACAATGACTGGTTTCCGTGATGCTTTGACATAAAATAAATAGGTCTTTTTTAAGAGTACCCGGACATCGTGATAATATTATCCATATATGTGTAACAAAATAATGTACATATTTAAATTTAAATTGGATTATATGCCATTAATGCTCAACTGTTGGGTGTTGAAAGTTGATATTGCATCATCGTAAACATAGTCATAAAAACACGATGCATTTTTTGTTTTTTATGAATCCATTGTACTCTACCTTCCTCTCAATCAACTTATCAAACTAATTAGATGTACCTTCATAGATTTACAACTGCTTTACAAAAGTCTCACCTAAAATTGCAAAAGTCAAAAATATAAATTAATTAAGTAATTACACAGGCGTAAATAAATACATCCTGTCTTTTTTTAGTATTGGATTTTTTTAGTATTCACCGAATATACCGGACTGTCGTAAATCTACTTGTCTTATTTTGAGCGTTGAAGTAACAATCATCAAAATAACAATCTTGTTACTTTCAGAAGACGGACACTTATCTGGTAAGTTTCTTAGGGATGATTCACAATTCAAAGGCCCTATATATAGTCTTAAAAGCCTTTTCGGCCGTCAAAAATACAATTTATTCATTTCATGAAAATATTTCGTACACTATGACAAATGAGCTCGACAATACGAAACCGCTTTCGAGGTACCTAGCCGAAAAAATTAGCCATTTGTTTGTGATAATATAATTTGGCTGAAAATGCTAAATGTGCTGTATGTGGGGCTGAAAAAAATTAATTAGGGAAAGTACCTCCCTAGAGGGAGAAATATTTTCCCTACAATTTTCCGGAAAGCTTTTAACTCCGCGCTTTGCGGCGATGACACGAATATTTTTTTTTTTGGTTTTCTAGAATGTTTTGATTTTCGCATCAAGAAATTATTTTGCATATCGTTGGCCTTAAATTAAAATTTATTTTCCGGCCTGAACCATATTAATCTTTCAATAATATTTTATTTAAAAATAGATGGCATAAATAAAAATGTTCGATAAAATATTAATTACCTTGCACGCCTTTATTGAATATGATGTTAAAATAGTGTCATGTATTTGCCGCTATAAGATTCGAGTAAAACACTGTGCTAAATCATAAAATGTATTTGAAAATAGTTAACAACACTTTTAGTATATCAGAGCTTATAAAAATGTTTGCGCCCGAAAATTATGTAACTCAAAATATGTAAGTATTAATAAAAAGAGGTTGTCATGTCTGTCTATCCTCAGAAATATGCTCAATGTCCAAAATGCCAGTGATCTCATGTCATGCCCAAAATAAATCAGCACACAGCAATTCGGTCGCGAATCTTCGTTAGAACACATCACATGAAGATAAAGAAGTTACGTCAAATGTTTAAAAAGTTAATAAAATGGACTGGATTGGTTTGGCTAGAAGGTTCTACTCACAAGTTTTTGAAGTAAGTAAAAAAGTAACCCATAAAAACCAAGTTTTTATAATTCTACCTTTCTTTGTAAAATATAACAACAATTAAAGACGAATTAAAACGTATAACATAACACTAAACTTACAGTAATTTAATATATTTCTAAAATGTCATATGTTTTGAGCTTTGATAAGACACTTCATGCTTTGAAGATTAAATTCTAAAAACATTTGTCAGTCAATTTTGATTTTCAACATTCGTAGCTATTATGTTTATCGACGGAGTAATTCAAATTTAGAAAATATTCCGCGACGTTATCGGGCCGCCGTAATCAAACTTTTGTAATAATTCCAATTTGAAAAAAAACAATAAAATTTCTAAAAATCCAAAATTATACTATAATTATTAATTTTTTTTAACGAAAATTTGATAGATTTTCTTGATCGTCACCACCAGTCTACTTGCAAAGTTTCAGCTCAATTGGATCACGGGAAAAGGATTAAAAATCGATCCAAGGCATTTTCACCCGGCAAGCCGGCAAGCAATCAAGCATGCAGACGCCACGAGTTAACGTAAAGGGAGTAAAAAGAAACTCAACCAATCATTTTCTATTAGCTTCTTAAAATTCCTCGGGTTTCACTGGATAACTGCGTTTATTCTTTGATGGTTTCCATCCAATGATTGTCGTAACATAAATTTCTTGAAGTATTATACAAGAAGTAATAATATTGTCAGGAAATTCTAAAAACTAAAGGAACTGCACATAATCGAAGATTTTCCAACACTGGACATTTAAGAATAGATCAGAAACACTAAGAAATCAGAAGAACACACGGAAATATACAAGAAGTCTCGAGAGAAAGCGTTTCCTTTCTGCGTGGCTGCAAACGTGAGTGCGAATTTTTGTTTGAAATATCGCGAAGTGAGCAAATGTACAGAGT
>JADDOH010005611.1:0-46046 GCA_016648135.1 Agrypnia vestita
AAGTACATTTTTACTAGTGAAAGTATAGTCTCACTAAAAATGCAAATTCGCTGTAACATATATAATATACATGATCAGGGAGGGGGACGAGTTTCTAGTATCTGCCTCACCATATGACAATACTCTTCATATTTAGTGTTAAATATATCTATTGAATTTAAGAGGTAATTATAATCTGAGCATATACGTGGAATGGGAGAGGATTTCCTATTGTTAGTTTGATAAATTGGAAGGGAAAAGAGGCACTTCTAAGCGCACAATGAATGAAACAATATTCAAGAAACTCGAAGCATTTGAATATCAGTTTACTGGCAATTGTCCGAGATAAGATCAAAGGTTGGAGAAAGAAATAACAGACAGAATGCAAAAATTAAAAGAGAAAAAAAATATTTTGGACCAGTCACCCTGAAACATCATGAGGGGACAAAATAAATGGACAATAGGGGACCTGCAAAGGCAGACATCGCGGCTTAAAAAGCTAACAGACCACTTTAGAGACAAATAGCCAACACGATTGCAAACATTCATTAACAAACGAATAGCGATAGAGGACAAGGCAAATTAAATTCATTCATGGAATTCACACACAGATAAGACTTCACAATATAAAATCAAATAATGTGACAATAGCCTTGATAGACTAAATAAAAAGTAATATACATACAAAAATATTTAGAAACTTTTAGTAAGCGAGTTATTGAGTGTGAAATCACTTAATTTTAAAATAAATGGTGAATTGTACTTATCAGATATTTTTTATTTTTTTATCACGGGTAACTCCATTAGTGTAAAGCTCAAAAAAAAAATTTATTTTTATCTGCCACCATTTTGGATCTAAGCTCAATTTTCTTCGCAGTGACGGGTAAAAATGGGACTTTGCAGAGGTTTTGAAAAAAAATATTATTCTCCTTCCGTGAAATGTAAGGTTCTGGTTTTCACATAAACCTGACACAATAGGTTTCCAGAAAACTAGCTGCGCCAATAAGATAAGATCAATCAAATCAAAGACTAAAAATCAATATAATCTAAACTACTCGTCCATACAATTTTGTGTAAAAGGCAATTTTTATCTACATAAAATTTCCCCGGCGATAAGCAAATTTATTTTGATAAGAATTTAACATTGCATACTTAAATTACCCTCGACAGATTATAATTAAATTTAAATATATATTTTATTCATATTTTATCAATTTGTGTATTAACCTTAACATATAGATATATGCCGTCGCGGACTTTTTTATAAAAATTTTTGATTCTACTTCTCTACAGAAAGTATTTAAATATCTCTTACCGTTAAGGCAGCGTTCATAAAAAACGCATCGTTTGACCGTTTTTTCGTTGACTTTAGTTATAACCACGATACTGCCTTTTATTTTAACGGGATAATATATAGCTTATAACCACCCTGAAAGTCCATTCTAAATATTGATGAAAGAATTTTTGAAATCGGATGAGTAGTTCCGGAGATCACCTCCTACATCCAAACTTACAAACTTTACCTCTTTATGTATAGAAATGAGACCGGGGGATGGAACAACAAGATGGAAATTTTTGTGTTGTAACTATGATCAGTAGAGTTTTCAGCTATGAAGAATTATAGTCTTCCTTTTTTCCTGCCTTTTTTGGGCATTAAAGTTTAAACAATTTAATTTTTTGCTGATTTTATGATTAATGTCCAATATCTCAAATGGAAAAAATTTTAGTTTCATTTAATTAAATTCGTACCCCGTTAAGCCACGCACCTTCAATACCAGAGTCAAATGAAACTTATTCCGCGAACATCATATAAACACGAATTGAATTAGAATTTATCTAAGTCAAATGTATATACAGTAAAAGCTCGTTAATACAAACAACTATAATTCGAAATTCGGTATAATTCGAAAAATTTAATGATATTTTATCCCCCTCAAATGAATTTTCATACAAAATGCTTCCTATAATTCGAAAAAATGGCTAATTCCAAATATGAAAAAAATTTCAGACAAAATTATGAAATTTGACACAAAAGTCATTTGTGTAAATGTTAACATTTTCTCACCATTTGCTAGTGTTTTTATACCTGCGCTGACGGAAATGACCGCTCAGGGCCCTCACAGGCCTTTGATCATCTATATGACAGTAATAAAAGTCATAAAACATCCCCAACTGGCCGGTGGCCGCGCGCACAGGGTAAGGCTGTTTAAGGGTACGCGCGCACTAGCGGCATAATGTCGCACCGCAGTGTTGTAACAAAGGCTTTTGAATCGTAGTGCGCGCACTTAGCGGCAAAATAACGCAGCGGCGAAAAATCGGTGAAATGTTACAACTCTCTTGCGGCGCGGCGGTCAGCGGCAAAAAAAACGCATCTTTTTAAAGTCATGACCGCGCGCGCTACGCGCTGTTTCGCTGTACCATATATTTTATGTGAAAGAACAATGGGCTACAAGCAATAATTCTGCTGATCTAGATGAAGATTTTGATATTGAAATGCTAATTACGAAAGTTGAAAGAAGACCACCATTGTATGATATCGCTTCAAAAGAATATAGTGATAGAAACATTAAACATTTCTGAATGGAGTATTTTTATATGTGATAGAAGGTCCAACTAGTTTTAAAAGTTCATAAAAACATTCTTTATTCATTCGATAATATTGGAAGAATTTTTCGTTAAGTTCACCAAACATTTTAAAGAACTGCCCGTAAATGATTAGCGGCATTATGCCGTAGTGCGCGTGCCTGCTGTTTTCGCCGCGCGTCAAAATGTCGCAGGTTTTTTCGCCGCGCGGCGAAAAAACGCTAGTGCGCGCGTACCCTTATGACTGCTGTTTTATGATATCCCGTCAAAAGACGAGATTACTTGAAGTTTTGTCGCCAGTTTTGGAGTTTTAAATTGTTACTTTGTGTTTTATTAAGATTGAAAATATATCGCGTGAAAACATTATGTCATTGACTTTTTTTTGTGCTTTTATCTGTGATTTCCGTGAAAACTTTCGATATTTTAGTCTCTTCATTTACGATTTTAATATATTTTTTGTTATTTGATAAGTGTGAAGAATATTAGACATTTTATTACGTTCACGTGTTAGATTTTAGTTATTTTCGCATTTTATTTTGACTAGTGTTTCGTTTCAAATTAAAATGGCGTCAGTTCGCAGCGCGTACAAAACTTTAACTATTTCTATGAAAATGGATTTGATTAAAGACGTGGACAGAAAAATTGAGAAATAAGGGCAAGATTGCGTAAAATATGGTATCGCCAATTCGACTGTTTCAACAATTCGACAGATAATTGATAATTCACCAAAATTGAAAAGCGCAGTGAAGTGATGTACAATATTTGCTGTTTTCATTTTTTCTGTTTTAAAATTGAATTGATGTCTCAAGATCACATATCAAAGTAAATTATTTTAATTTTATTGAAACAACTGACAAAAATGAATGCAATACTGGCCAAATAAATGTGTTTAAAAATGCATGTTAAAAAATGCATTTGTTTGTACACTTGGAAATGTTTAGAAAGTGTGTTGATGGTTTAAAAACTTCCTACTAATTCTACTTCCGTAATTCGAAATTCGAATTTTTTTGTTGAATTTCGGTCCCCTGAATTTCGTATTAAAGAGCTTTTACTGTATCTTTATTACCTTGTTCTCGCTATATTGTCAGCTGCTCATCTCGGCACAGGTTCTTCCTAGTGAGGTGAGCGGCTCCATTTCCTACGTCGTGCGTCGAGATTAAGATAAATTAAAAATAAAAATGTACTCACTGCACGCGCCCGCAACAGGTGGTGTGCCGCTAATCTCGAATTAATGTTACAAATCTGTTTTTCAGCACCCTCGAGATTCACTTCATCCCGGATGCGTCGGCGGACGTCTTCGTCGCCGCAACGGAACACGTTTTGCAAAAGCGGCCTTTGAGACTACGCAGAAGGCTGCTGAGCGCGCGGGCGCCGCCTCCTGTCGGCCGAGCCGCAAAGGACTGCAAATTTTACACAAGTGCAAGCTAGCGAGAAAGCATTTTGAATATTATTGCAATTAATATTCGTGTCGTTTCTTAAGTCTTTCGAATAAGCTTTAATATATTTTTTGTCTTCGCACCATTTTGTCCCTTTAGAGGTAAACATTGACATAAACGAGTTATGAATGCAAACATGCATATTTTTACCATCTCTGTTCTAATAAGTGAGTTAATTTTAATATCACATGTCGAATGTTTAAATGTCACTGTCTCAAAATTACTCCGATGTCCCTTGGCGTGTTTTACCCCTAAGGGGACAATATAATATTATGTCATGCCACAACGGTAACGGGACAGTTTCACTCGTGCATTTGTCGCGTCTTGTTGTTAAATAGCGAGAGAATTCAGAAAAAGTAGCAGCAGTACACGTTTTACGATTTTATACATGCGAATGATCACGTTAAAACTCTTTAACGTTATCGACGAATAACCTTTTCAATCTGCAAAATATCTATCTGAATTATTTACTAATTATACCACAATACTTTAATAAAATTTGATTGACATTAATGCAACTGTCCTGTTGTCGTTAATTTCGAGCAAATCGAATTTTCGAAAATTATATATTTATCGATTAGTACTTCTGAATGGTACAATGTCGAGTTTTAAATATGGCGTATGTCAGTGATTAACAATTTATATTTTTGAATTAATTTTTGACTATTTAAATGTGAACATTTTCAACCCCAGTGAAGTGAATTGGGACCCACGAAGCTCCCATATCAGCCCTGCACTTTCGCCATCCGGAATGGCGTTGAGCCCCAGATGATGTACAGAATTTTCGGTAGCATCGTATCTTAACGTGTAGAAATACTTTGACCTGATCCACGTTCAATGCCTTCTCAATTAGCGCACAGATTCACGTACGGCGAAGGCGCTTCCTGCGGTCAAATAGAAATCACTGTACGTTAGAGTGTATTATGTAGAGTATCGTTATGACGTATAGTAGACACCGATCTTTGCCTAGGCTGTACCGAACGCCCGGTGATCCATTCGCAATCTTTCATTGGTCTTTATAACACGGTGTCTCGCAACTAGTAGCAAAAAATTTCAGGACAGTCTACTTCGTTCAATTTTGAGTAGAAAATATCCTTTACACTTTTGGTGAAATGTCGGCAGTTACTGAGATAAGCGACATCAAAGTTTGCTTTTTTTTTCATTACTTCCGACTTCTTTTCTGTAAAGCGTTGGACTATCACTACAGTAACTTATATGGAATATTAAAAAAAAAATTATCCTTATACAAATCAAATGAAGTGATGTGTCATTTGTCTCCGTAACTGTCGACATTTCACCCAAAGTGTAAGGAATATTTTCTATTCAAAATCGCGTGAAGTAGACTCCCCCGAACTTTTTGCTACTGACTACGAGACACCCTGTAATATATTGTTTAGACGAGGCACAAAGAGAAGTGCTGACTGTATAGTGCCTAAATTTAAAGGCATTAAAAACAATCTATTTTGAATGCGGAATGATGAAATCGAAATCGGTACAGCCATGATTTTTTTCACAAATTTTTGAAAATTTTCTCTTAAAATTTTAATATTATCTTATTATATATATTATTAAAACTTGTCAATTTCATAGAAGTTACTATACTTAGTGTTTTAACAAAGCCTTTTATATTGTGCTTGATTAGAAATGGGTGCCTTTAGATTACCAAAGCCCTCCAGGTCTAGTTTTGAAATTATACACAGTCTTATCATATTGTTCTGTGTGTCCGTAGTGGAAATCGGACACTAAAAAAGATACGATTATAATGTGACTTATTATATAATGAATATATATATATATATATTAACATGGTGTCTCATAACTATTAGTAAAAATTTCGGGAAAGTTTTCATCTTTCGATTTTGAAAAGAAAGTATTTCTTAATACTTTAGGTGAAATGTCAACAGTCGAGGAGATAAGTGACATCAAAGTTTGCATTTTTTCTCTCGCAATATTTCTGAGTATAATGAAATTAACTAATATTAAATATTAAAAATTCATTCGCTTTTTACCATCATTGTATTAGAATTGTATCAAAGCGAATGAGTTTTTAATACTCGATATAAATACTTTCATGATAACTCATGTTTTACAAATGGTAAGCCGAGAATATTGAAAAAAAAAAGCAAACTTTGGTGTCGCTTTTCTCCGTAACTGTTGACATTTCACCCAAGGGTAAAAAATATTTATATATATTCAACATTGAATGTAGAAGACTCTTCGGAAACTTTTGCTACTGTATATTTCAGCTAGTCGCGTTATAGTGCCTCGGTGCATAGCAGTGAGACGCGCGAGATTGACATTAGAAATAATTTGCTAATATTGGTCGATAATCTTTAGTCGATACCTTTAGAACTCCGGGGTGCCGTTATCACAAATTGATGTGGTCAGTTGTTTGCCGTGTCGTTACTTACGTTACGTCGTCCTTGGTGTTACGTAACTTCTTGGAGAAAAAACCGACTGCATATGGTCAAAACACCATACAATTTATAAAATTTTACCATTAGTGACAATCATTACGTCGAATTCGTAGTTATAAGAAGCTATCTTCGGCGAACACGGGGCTTACCTAGTCGAGTCCTACGTCACACTTGAGTCTGCGGAACGAAACGAATACAACGAAGTGTTATATTTTGAATTTAACGAAATGAGTTTTAGTATTTCTGTAGAGACTAATCTAAATCGTTATTTCTACGTTAAATCGTTTTCAAGCTCAACTTTTCTAGCGGAGGAGATACGGAAAAAAAATGAAATGTATAGGAAATGGTTTCTAAATGGGTGATTTTGAAAATGTAGTTTAGATTCTTTAAATTAGAGTCTCATAAATATATATATATACACAAACAGAATTTTATCGAAAGTGTTATAGTACGGTCGAGGACAGTCTGTGACGCTCGAACGCGAAAAACTTCACTCGACCAAGTGCCTGATCATAGTTTTAACGAGATTATTGTTTTATTTCGAGTCTGACAAGGTGAGAAATGGTGCCGTCTCTCTCTCGTCTGGTGACAGGCAAAAATATTGAAATAATCATTTTCCCGCCTTTAGTACGCAGTTCCTAAGAAAGAGAATTGTTTGTTTATCTCGCTGTCCATGGTATCAGCACCAATGCAAATTTTACACGATTATGTGGCACCATGCGCATCGCTTGCCGAAATTTGTATTCCGGCGTTTCAGGCTCGCTGCTCAGTCCACTGGTGTTGTATCATGATGATATGTAGCTTGAAATCTTCATGGAGAAATGATCATGGAGAGCTAGTGCAGACCACATCTAAACCGGTTCAGCAGTTTACGAATTAACCTTTCCCTCGGTGTGCTAAAATAAACACGCTCGATCCGGTGTTGTTAACTCTGGTGTACATGCAGATTTGCAAATTTTAAGTCGGGTAAATATGAATGTTTTACATTTATTACTTGTCATATTATTAATCATGAAAATAAAGGTTGATATGTGTATATCAGTAAATGCATATCAATAGTTGTGTAAAAGTGCTCAGACAGTTGCTCCGCTACTAAAGAGTGAAGTGCGCGATGCGCACTGCGCCCTCCGCGCCTCTCTTCTGCGGGATATATACATATTGACAAATTCACATCAGGCTCTTTTTAGAAAAATTTTTTTTTGATGCGTCAAGTAGATACTTGTACAGGGTTATTTGGAAAACATTAATAACCTCGCAGGGCTATATTCCTGCCGTGATTATGAGTCGAAAATGTTCAAGCTATTATGATGAATATCAATAGTTATGGAGATGTGCGAGATTAAAGTTTGCATTTTTTTTTCAATATATCTTACTTATTTTTTTTTTAATGTTGGACTATCATAGCAACAACTTATATCGATTACGAAAAATTCATTTGTTTCAATAAAGTTAAATAAAATTATAAAAACCCTGAAAAAATTCCATTTGGAATGTTTTCCAATTGTAATTCAAGGTTTTTTATTATTTTATTTGACTTGTATTGAAGGGAATGAATTTTTCATATTCGATGTAAGTTACTGTAATGATAGTCCAACGTTTTACAAAAAATAAGTAAGAAATATTGAAAAAAAAAGGCAAACTTTGATGTCGCATATCTCCATAACTATTGGTATTAGGTCATGATTGCTTGAAAATTTTCGACTCGTAATCAAGGCAGGAATATAGTCCTGCGAGGTTATTAATGCTTTACAAATAACCCTGCAACAGAACTATTTCACAATACTTCCCGCCTAAACTGTGAGTCAAATGTTCCACCAACAGAGTCGATAAATTAATTGAGTTATAAAATTATTATTATCTGTTTTATTTTCTGCAACACATTGGACTATCGTCGTAGTAATTCATATTGAATTTAAAAAATTTATTCGCCTGAATACAAGTCAAATAAAATAATCAAAACCTTGCACAAATTGGACATATCTTCTGCGGGTGGTTTTCTGGGATATTCTGCCGCGTATGTCTCACCTCTCTGGCCGACGTTTCAGATTGCAGGGTCCATCATCAGGGCAGAATATCCCAGAAAAACACACACAGAAGGTTCTGAACGGCCGTGAAAACATGAGAACATTATTGCATATATAATTTTATTTGACTAGTATCAAAGTGAATGAACTTTTAATGTTCTATTCAAGTTACCTTTATGATAAGTCTGACGTTTTACAAAAAATAAACCAGAAACGGCGAAAAAAAGTTGCAAGCTTCGAAGTCGCTTGAACATTTTTGACCCTTGATATAGGCGGGAACCGACCTGTTAAGTATTGTGGACTAGCTGTGAATATTGCGGAGGAATATCTAAAATGTGAGCTCTGTATTTAGTATATTTGCAGAGATATTCACATAATTAGAGGCCATGTCAACTTGGCTTACAACATCAGAGAGGGAAGGTTAATAGCTGTCAGACACGTTACTCGTTCAGCTGTCAGACACGTTACCCGTTTTACATGTGTAGGGATTATTTTTGTTCGTATAAATCAATTCAATTTTCCGCTTCCTCAATCATGTCCTGGGAGTGTAGTCAGATAGAGTTCTTCAGATGTGACGATGCACATATTTTGAATATTTTTTACCATTCAAATATAAATAATAATTGTGCTATTATGTGTATTCTTTTGATTTCGTCCTGTAGCTGTATTTGAACATTTTGATGAATTATTATTTTTTAGTGATTTTATTTTAATGTAAAATCGGGGCCCGGCCCTTGAACTAAAAATGGAGGACATTTAGTCCCGTTTCAGGAGTCGGGGGCCCGCGTCATGAAAGGTGCTATGTTTTGGTAAATGTTTTTATGTTAAACTTTAAAAATAGTGCCTTTATTTTTAATCTTGTTGGATAAACTGTTTTTGATTGTAAATCATTTTTAGTGTTGTAGTTGTAAAGTTTACCTGCATTTTGACAATTTATTTTTTACGATTATATAAATTTATTATGTAATTATTCTGTATGATATGTATAGAAAATATAATTATATTGATTAATTTTTACATATAAATATTATTTTAATGTTGCCTTTTTTTAACTTATGAAATTCAGAAAAATGATTATTTTATTGAATAAATAGAGATGTATTTCATATATTCGTAGTTCAGGTTTGTGGGGCGCATTTTTCCTAATTCTGGGCATTCAAATCAGTCGACTGAGTGCGGAAAACAATGAACCATTGGGATGTACTCTATAGCAGTCATTTTAGTGAACTGAGGCATCGGGTAGATTAATCGGCATTCAATTGCTCAGCTTAGAGTACAAGCGTGGCACAAGTTCTTTGTGTGTTAATCACGTGTTATTCGCCCGCTTGGCACGGTCGCAATCTTTTATCAATGAGATCCTTCCACCTTACACGTTGCTCTCATCGTAAGCTTTTAAAAACAAACGCGATACATGCCTCAGCCGCATGTATCCTACCATCCCGGCATACAATATGTTATTCCAGTTCCCCCGCCATAAAAATCGTACACAGTTCATGTGTATTTTGTTTTGTGCGAATATTTTTACCTTAATGCAAATAGTTTCAGCTTTTCTCAATGCATTTTCGTAATGGTGGAACTGGTAAAACGTATTCTATTTTAAATTGCATTTGTTGCAGTCCAAAAATGATCTCTCGACTAATTTTTAAAACTGTAAGTACACCGTCTCGGAGGTAATGAAGAAAAATCAGACTACGTAAAGTGTATCGGGTTATACGTGCATACACAAATAAATATACTGTACATTTTTTATGCGCATTTTCAGCATATTTACTTATTTTTAAGGTTTGCAGGATGTAACAGAGCCACTCCCCAATACTTAACAATTTCGTCAAGTAATATCCATATATTGATATGATTTAGCGGGGAGGTGTTATGTACCAAGAAGTTGACGTCGCACCATTTTGGATTCTTCGGCCAGGAATCTACTTGCAAAGTATTGTGGACTAGCTCTGTCACACCCTGTACTATTTTGTAATTATTGTAAGTTTTATTATTTTTTCAATTTGTTTTTATTAAACGTGCCATTGACAATTATGATTGTTTATTACCCCGTCTCTGTATTCATTTTATTATTAAATATTGTTTATATTTTTATTTCATAAAGTGATATAAAATTTATATTCTTTTGTTTCATTCAATTCCCATTTTTTTTTTCCCAAGGGAGACCATTTCGTACCAGAATAATCTCACAAAAATAATGGGTTGTTGCAAAAGATTTATTTATGACATTGAGAACAAAAAAATTTTTAGAACTTACAAATCTCATTCCCTTTCCAAACACTGTGTAACAAATGTTGTAAAAGGAAACGTTTTCAATGTTAATTTGAGAAAAACTAAGAAACTCTGTATAACTGAGTGTTTTTAAACGTCTTCTTGTTCTGTATCGAAAATATATTGAGTTTCATTGTTTTTCATATTTTAATAATCGAGCTTCGAGAGTATCAGAATCTTCGTATACAGGGTTATTTGTAAAACATTAGTAACCTCGCAGGACTATATTTCTGCCTTGATTATGAGTCGAAAATGTTCAAGCTATCATGACCTAATATCAATAGTTATGGAGATATGCGACGTCAAAGTTTTTTTTTTTTTTTCAATATTTCTGACTTATTTTTTGTAAAACGTTGGACTATCATTACAGTAACTCATATCGATTATAAAAAATTCTTTTGTTTCAATACAAATTAAATAAAATGATAAAAACCCTGAAAAAATTCCAATTGGAATATTTTCCAATTGAATTCGAAGGTTTTTATTTTTTTATTTGACTTGTATTAAAGGGAATGAATTTTTCATATTCGATATAAGTTACTGTAATGATAGTCCAACGTTGTACAAAAAATAAGTCAGAAATATTGAAAAAAATGCAAACTTTGACGTCGCATATCTCCTTAACTATTGACATTAGGTCATAACAGCTTGAACATTTTCGACTCATCATCAAAGCAGGAATATAATCCTGCGAGGTTATTAATGTTTTACAAATAACCCTGTATATGGAAGAAGTATTAAACAGATGCATTCAAAAATAGAAATTGTCTTGCATAGATAAGGTGGGAAATACAAGTTATAGATTGATTAATTACTGACAAAGGAGCCGGAGTTACTGGTGTGAAGGTGAGTGTCGTGCGAATATTGAGAGGAGAGGAGAAGAGTTGGTGTATGTTACATTGTTAAGCAACTTATTAACCGAGTTTAAATTTATTTTAAACTAGCTGTACCTACCTGGCGTTGCACGGGTTATGGATTAAATTGAAAATAAATTTGTGGGGGGGAAACAAAGGTTCCATTGATTTGCAAAGCCTCTAATTAAAATAATGTTTATATTTAATCAAATCCCTCGCCTATGTTACCCGCCGGGTCCTATAGCATAAGTTTGCAAAATTTGAGTCGAATCGGACAAACCGGTGTAGATTTGTATGGAGAACGGATAGACATGGAGTTTTATAGGTATGGATTCTTTTAAAATTATTCAATTTGTGGTATTTATGTCAAAAAATTCTGTGGCATCTTGCATAATGTTGTACATTTTCTACACTACAATATCGAAGAAAATTTTTGATGACATATGTCAATTAAAACGCACACGCGCACTGACAAAATCGACGGTTTGAACAACCTGTCCTAAAATAATTTTTTACTGACCAAACAACATAGGGCCGGTTGTTTGTCCAGTAGCTAGAGTAATAGTTATAGATTTGTACGAAAACGAGTGTTTCGATTGGTGGGAAACGTAAAAATCCATGCTTTTTTCTTAACTTTTACTCTTACTAACTACCTAATCAAGCAGCCGGCCCTTAGGAAACGATTTTCAGTACAAATTGAAGATTATATTGGGCTGTAAAACGGAAAGAACGTCACCTTTTTAACAGTCCTACTTACCGAAAAATTTATAAGGTATTTCGTCTATGCCCCGCTCGTGTCTATGATAATCTTTTGACAAATGTCATTTGTTGGTCGCATCTCGTGCTCGCTGAAAGGTACTGGTAACCATGAGCCGCGCTGAGCAAGATGCCCTTGCTGTCAAGCCCGAGCCAGGGTCTGCGGCCGGGAGCGGCGATGAAGGAGCGCTCTACACTGATGTGGACATATCGTATCCTGACATCAAGCAGGAGTGCGCGGAGTCCTCCAGGAGGGCCGACCGGCGCACTGGTGAGCACTTGATTCCCTTGGATTGTCAAGGCGTAAAGTAGCACATGGGCAGTCAGCACCCAACTAGAAAATACTCTGACTCTCTAGATAGCATCTACATCTCCTAACCTCTCTAGATACCATCTATCTTAATTTTACATAGACACAACACACGTTTTGTGTTTACCTAAAGTTATTAGACTAGAACATATTTAAGAAAAATGAACAGTCATTAAAACACTATAATAAATATATATAAAAAACGATTAGTATAAAAGCAAACACTAATAATTATAAAGCTTTGAAAAAATAAAGCTCATTAAACCAATATACCAGATAAACAAGATAAGAAAATGAAATAATACAAAAAATAATTGTTAGGAATAAACCATATTAAAAAAGAAAAAACAATCATTAAGACACTTTAAAATAAATAAATATATATATATATAAACAATGATAAGTATAAAAGGAACAGTGAAAATTAAAACATTAAAAAAAATAATAACACAGTAAAAATAAAGAATATTAAGTAAAAAATAATTCAGAATGTTGAAAATTCAAGAACAAATTTTTTTTTTTCCATTAAACTGTACCTACTCAATTCTGCTTGCACTTGGCACACACAGTCTAAGTAATTCTTCAGTTCGGGTATTCTACTACAGCGAAAATGTCAATTTTCTAGAACTTATTTACAAGGCGATGCATGGGTGCTAATGGTGAATTTAAAGCACAGCTATTCATGCTGGATAATATATTTCTTGTTATAAATAGGACGCATAACGTGACAGCGTTTTCCATGCGACCTTATGCTATGCATTTCAACTTTTAAATTCTCCATAATTACTTTCTTTTAGTATTACGCAGCGGATCGAATATGCTAGATTTCCAGTTTGCTGTGTGATGGAAATGTTGAGGTACAATCCAGATTTTCGGTGACATTATTTGCATGCCATCCACAATATCACTAAGCACTGTATTCCAAAATGTAAAACATTTTATTTATACTAACATATTTACATTGCAGATTTCTTGAAAATGGAGGATAATTTTTCTGAAAATACAACCGAGTCTTCGCATGCCCCGGAAAAGCAGCCAAAACTGGAAACCATTTCCAACGCAACTTCAAGCAGATGTACGCCTTTTCCGGCTGTTGAAAAAGTGTTTTCATGTTCTCACTGTCCGTACAAAAGCAAACAGAAGGCGTCCGTAAGAATTCACGAGCTGTCACACTCTGGGAAAAAACTGTTTTCATGTTCACAGTGCAACTATGCGTGCAATCGCAGATCTAGCATTAATGTACATGTGCTGAGGCACACTGGAGAAAAATCATTTTCCTGTTCACAGTGCAAATATACATGCAAATATAAATCAAGCTTAAAGGTACACGTGCTCACACATAACGCAGAGAAATTATTTTCCTGTTCACAGTGTAATTATTCGTGCAATCGTAAATCAAACTTACAAGAACATGTGTTAAAACACACTGGAGAAAAACTATTTTCTTGTACGCAGTGCAATTATTCAAGCAATCAAAAATCAAACTTCAACAGGCATGCGCTTTTACACCTTGAAGCGAAACTCTATTCGTGCTCGCAGTGCAATTATTTGTGCAATCAGAAATCAAACTTACAAACCCACGTGCTTAAGCACACTGGAGAAAAACTGTTTTCATGTTCGCAGTGCAGTTATTCGAGCAATCGTAAAGCAAACTTACACGTACACGTGCTTACGCATAATGCAGACAAACCCTTTTCATGTTCACAGTGCAATTATTCGTGCAATCAGAAATCAAACTTGCAAGTACATGTTCTCAAACACACCGGAGAAAAACTGTTTACATGTTCACAGTGCAATTATTCATGTAATCAAAAATCAAACTTAAAAAGACATGCGCTTTTACACACTGGAGAGAAATTATTTTCATGTTTACATTGTAATTATTCAAGCAATCAGAAGTCTAACTTGAAAACACACATGCTAAGGCATACTAGAAAATGATTATTTTCATGTGCATAGTGCAGTAATTTGTGCAACTGCAAAGCAGATTTATGGTATAGTTAAAATTATGCTCTTTCACAAACTCTGGAGAGAAATTATGTTCACGTTCACAGTGCAATTGTTTGTCAAACTATCTGGCATAATGTTTGCGTTTGAAACTCATTAGAATATTTGATGAATAAATTGTAATTTGAAGAAATATATGCCCAACTAGCCCGGACTTACCTTTTTTGAATATTTTAAATTACATGTTTAAAATAATGAACTCGAGTGCTGTCTAACGCAATCTGGAGAATCGATTTTGTATATGCATCTGTGTCATACAGTGAAGGGTACTTATTTTGCGTCTCACTGACGCCTCATACATATACACACGTTACTGCTATATACACCCACTACCCTCACCACTTGCACACATTTTCCACTTAATCCACCCTGTTTACTCTCATTCCCATTTCAATCTACTCTTTTTTAATATATTTATACTTACCGTATTCTTATTTTTATTTTCTCTCGCTGTGCCACTGTAATGATAATAATTTCGTTGTCTGTCCGTCCGTAACTTCGTGTTACGTCCGTAACTTATTTTATGAGTTTTTTTTGTAAATAAATACTTATACCGTCATTTTTGGCGTATTTTACTAATTGCTTCATTATGTTTTTACTGATCTCCATATTGATACATACTGATCTCCATCATCAGTCTACTTCATCGTAAATTGTTTCTTGTCACTTAATCTGTTGTACTGCCGAGACTCTAAGTAATAAAATAAATATATTGAGAACGAAACAAAGCACGTAAAAACTGTGGTATTGGCCTTATTGAAAATATAATTTTATGCCATTGTGTTTAAATATAATTACGATACCACATTTTCCGAATAAATAATGACTGTCATGGTTTGGTCATGTGGTACTTATGAACGAGGAAAGTATGGTTAATAAAATATATGAGGCGAGTGTTGAAGGCAACAGGAATAGAGGGCGTCCGCGAAAGACCTGGCACGATAAGATACTACGAGTTTTTGAGGATGGCCCCGTTAAAAGCCGCAACAACCGTAGAACTTGTATGAGAAGATGTATGTATTTGGCCGAAGCAAAAGTGGTGTGCCGGGATAGAAGAGTGTGGCGTTCAATTCTCTGCCTACCCCTGCGGGGAAACGGAGTGGTGGTTAGTTAGCTAGTTAGTTACTCGCGTGAGCATTCTCATGGTGAAACGGGAAAACAAACTGATCGCAAATCAGCCTTCGCTGGAAAAAGTGTCGCCAATTCGAAAAAAAAACCTCAAAACAAATACCCTATATTGAAACACTAATTGGTAGCCCAGTGGGCATGATATTGGATTCTCACACTAGGGGTTCCGGGTTCGATTCCTGGTGAGGTCACAATAATTAATCAATGTGATTTACTCAAGCCTGGGTGTTTTGTTATGTGTTTCGATTCTGTAAATTGGCCTCTTGGCCGTCTAAACATTTACTTTCCAGTAAAGCCAGTATCGTGATCTTTTCCACGATTCGTGTGTTTCATTTCATTTTAGAGTTCTATACTTATTACTTATGTGACATTAAGGATATCGAAAGACAGAGAAGAGATATTAGTTTAAGGGCCAACATGCTAGCTAGGAAGAAGTGTCGGAAGACCGAAACTGCGGTGGTTAGATGATGTCGTTGCGGACTGCCGAAACTGGAAAATGGCAGCCAGCGACAGAGCAGCATGGAGGACTTTCTTGGAGCCAGCTAGGACCCACCGAGGATTGTAACGCTGAAGATGGATGGATGCTAGCTAGAAAGTTTTCTAGATGCAGCAACGATGTAAAAATATACCTTTTCGTCACGTTAACTAGTGAGCTGTGGTGCAGACACACACTGCTGCCCTATAACTCTTTGAGAGTGCAATACAACAATGCCTTCAGGATAATGCTCGGTCTATCCTGGACTTGCAGTGCATCTCAAATGTTTGCAGAAAAGAGGGTCCATGGCTTTGCTGCTTTCTGAAGATTGAAGATAGCTTTGCAAGGATGAGGATGTGGGGGTCTAGCAACTCCAACATTCAATCAGCTGCTATGTGGTGTGACTCCCCAATGCATAAAAATTGGATACTAATAATGCAACAGTGACTGACTTTCATGGTGTTCAGTGAATTTTCTATTTTTAATTTCGACATTTTTTACTTCCTTTCTTTTAACTCGTAGCGTCTGCTTGTCTGCCGAAAAAACTTTTTATCGATTTTTAACCCTTTTCCCGTGATTCAATCAAGCTGAAACTTTGCAGGCAGACTCGTGGCGACGATGAAAATTATCTAACAAATTTTCGTTAAAAATTTAATTAGAGTATAATTTGGCATTTTTCGAAATTTTAACGGTTTTTTCAAATTGGAAACCATACAAACGAGACAAGAGCCCAACAAATGGAGAAGGCGCGAAACCCCCTATACCAATTGTAACGTTTTCAATATTCTTTAAGTTTTAAGGATAATAATATACATGGAATAGATTTTTCACGTGAACTTAAAGCAAGAGGAATATGTTGATAGAATATCAAATTGAAAACAATACAATGAGAAAGGGAATATAATAAAAACTTGGTGTTTATGGGTTAGTTTATATTCTTTTCTAATTTTACTTGTATGAATATCTATATGGCAAGGTGAGAATCTATTCTCATACTAGCTGAAATAAAGACATATTATTAGTATTATACCTCTAAAGAAAACCCCTTACTTAACTTATAATTCTAAAAAATATATACAACTTCCAAAAATTTGTTAGATGTTGTAGTCTGTCATGGGTGGAAATGTGAACGTTACACTGTGTAAAGCGATCACTTAAGCCAGCCGTACGACAGGTCAGGCCCTATGAACACCCAAAAAGTCTTCCATACCTACTTTCTCATATAAAAATATAGCTCCGTCTCTATGAGACATATATAATATCTCTATATTAATTACCCTTACCAATGTCGTACGTTTCTGCATTTGGATGATGATTTTATTTGTATACAATAATTTTGGCACGGTGGCCGTTGGGTTGTGTGGCGCGGCGGATAACACGTCTGACTGCGGATCGGCGGATGCCGGGTTCGAATCCTGGCAGGATCGACTTTTTTTTACGGTCGAGAATACTTTTTTTTTGATGAAATTTTAATTACATTTTTGGTTTAGAACATTAATTTATTATATTAATTTTTTTATGTAACAAACCAAATTAAACAAAGATTATTTTTTTATAATGTTGTATAAAAGTAATCAACTCTGCGAGAAGAGAAGGGAGTAGGTACCTACCTATCGAACTATGGTTTATTCCGCTCTGACTTATTAATCGGTTAGAAATTTTGAATAAATACTTTATCTTAATTATATCTAAACTACCCGTAATCAAAAGTAGAAATTTACCAGATACAATTGACCGCGAAGCGGCTGACGTAGGCATAGGTAAACAATTGTGTTTGCTGCACAGCAAACACATTTGGCCGCGAAGCGACCACAATAGCAAAAATGGAAGTTTACCAGATACAATTGGCCGCGAAGCGGCTGACATAGGCAAGGTAAACAATTGTGTTTACTGCACAACAAACACAATTGGCCGCGCAGCGGCTATCGCTGGCCGCGGAACGGCCATCATTGGCCGCGAAGCGGCCACAATAGCCGCCCGCAGGGCCTAGCAGTAAGCAATCGGCGAAGCCGATTGCTTTCCTGCTAGTACTTTTTTATTTTGACCATAATGAATACATTACTGATGGTTTTGTCAACTGCAGGTGCTCAAGTACCCAACTGTAGAATGCAGGTAACAGCGCATGTGGGATCAGATCCCGAGGTGGACTGTATACTAAATTTTGTTGGGATTAAAATGGAATCTGGCTTACCCGAATATTCTCGAGCTGGACGCCATTTCGTACTTTCGTTGACCTTGAAGGAAAGACCGTTTGCAGCACTTCTGCTGCGGCTTCTTTAACCTTCGGGTACCGGAAGATTGAAAATAGGATCGGAGGCCGGAGTGGGGTACAAAGTGATCCCAGTCTAATTTACGTTTTAACTCCTAAAATGCTGTGCTAAAATTACCTTTGGGAACGGTGATGTAACACAACGTAACATGAATAAAAGTTGACATTGTTTTTAATATGTGGTAAAAAAAATATATTTTCAATACGACTTTTCAATACAACAAGACTTTTCAAAGGTCCCTTTATATAATTATTTAAGATAAACATACATATTTGCATTATTTTAGTAAATTATCAGGAAATCGTGGCATACCGAATTCGCGTGCGCTTACGCCGACGCATCATTACCAGTTGAATTCGACGACGCGGCCGACTGCGGTCAGTCTTTGTCTAACATGTGTAACGGGATTCTACCGTGCTCTTTCGATATCGTTTTATCTTTCACCGAAACCCAAGCAAGCGTGTCTCTGTCCTACATGATACGTGTGGAATTGTCGTGCTCTTTCTTACTCGATTTAATTGCGACATTCAATATTCTGATCTCCGAAAATACGACAGTAATGCATAAATATTTTTTATATAAATCCGTACATTAATAAAAATTTAATTTAGTAATTTGGTGTGAAAATGTCTATTGGATGATAACAAAAAATATGACGTTTTAGGTTTGGTAAATAAGGTAGATATTAAATATTTTCTTTGACATGTAGACCTACGTTACATCACCGACACATAGGAGTTAATGAAGTACCTATAATGGTTTGAAAGTGTTCTATAATATTTTTAATTACATTTCTTATACAATGCGAGCAAATTCTACTGAATTTGTCGCCATTTTATAAGAAACAGTGATATTTTGACGTCTCATAACTCGCAAGCATTGCAGCAAAGAAGTTTTGCAAGCAGAATGGAGTAACCTTATTAATACATTTTTTTACTCTTGCCTATCTTACAACGCATTTTCATTTAATTTTCTTTGTGTGGGATATTTCTGAGGATTACTATTAAGCTGGTATATTCATAAAATCTAGAATTCGGTACATTCCAAATACAGTTTCCAGAGATTTCTTCATATATCTACATCAACTTTCCAAAAATTTCACGTAAAAAATGCACTATTTAAAGAATGTTTCTCATGCTTTCGATAACTTTCAAGTGTATGTACTTTGTAGTGTTCGCTTTGAAATGAAGTGTACCATTTGAAGTTTATACTTTCAATAACTTTGGTGTTTGTAGTTTGTAGT
The DNA here is from genome assembly GCA_016648135.1 of Agrypnia vestita. NCBI lineage: Eukaryota > Metazoa > Arthropoda > Insecta > Trichoptera > Phryganeidae > Agrypnia > Agrypnia vestita. The sequence continues at coordinate 19,754 of JADDOH010005611.1, forward strand.
GTGCACTACACTTCAAAACGTGCGAAGTGTGCACTTCAATGTAGTGTAGTACTACATTGTAGTAGTGAGTACAGAGCGGACCCATCACTACTACGCACCGGTCAATTATTAAATAGATTTAAAAATAAGATTTTTGTGGTAAAGTTTCGTAATCGAGCGTCAATTATGTAGATTTTTTCCCTGTCACCCGCGTTCAGAAGTTTCAGAATCAAAGTATGTCTGACCTTTCGTGGACCATGGTTTATTGTATGCGATTCTTAATGTTACCTTTTATTACTACGTTTCTTTGGTTTACCTTATTAGTCTAATTTTTCTCTCTATTATTATTATTGATTATGGGCAGGCAGCTTAAGCTGATAGGCCCGTATCACTGTCTCTCATTTGAATATCCAGTCTATTCTTAAACTGGTTGATACTGGCTGCAGACACAGCGCCCTCAGGCAAACTGTTCCACATATTGACCACTCTGTTGCTTAATGCATGCTTTCTTGGGTTACACGAGAACCGAGACTTGTTCAACTTCAGGTGATGTCCTCGAAGGCCCACATTAGTGTTTAATGCAAACATGTCTGCCATATTGGGAATATTGTAGTAGCCCCATAGAATCTTGAATGTCTCGATGAGGTCACCTCTTGCTCGTCGCTCCTGAAGAGTGGGCAGTTTCAAGACTCTCAGCCATGTTACAGATTTTTGAGACCCAGGGGAAATTTTGTCTCTAAACATATTCGTTTAAAACTATATCTTTAGCAAAATTTAGTCTTACCTATTTATTACTTGAAGATTATTTTATCATCTCCATTACCACGTTCTTTTGATTTTTGCAAGTATTATTTGGTTTAATTTGTACGCGGTGGGATTCCATTCACTGTATACATCTCTGCGCAACAGCCCTAGATAATATTTCCACTTAGTAAAAATTCAATTAAATTCATGGGCACCATTTTGCTTCAAAATTTTCGACACACGTGGTCACACCTAACCGGGCTGCCCTTTACACTGCGCGGCACGGAGATAGCCTCAAGAGTAAAAATAATGTCAACCCGGCGACGAATGAGCAGGACCGATATGGGAGCTCTCGCTCATAAAACGGTCCTGAGAACGCAACTGCTGTTGAAAATATTGCCATATTTAAATTAAAGTCGTGGATAGCATTTCGCTTCAAAACTTTAGACACACGACCAGCTTGAGAAAATATAAACAAATTCATATTTTTCAGCATTTGTGGTAACTTCTAGATCATTCAGCCACAACAAAGTCTTTCTTGTTGTCCAAAACGCAATCAACTTCATTCCGGACCAGAAGAAATAAATCTACTGTGTACCTATGTAATTTAGATTTGATTGTAATGTAGAATTTTACAACTTGAACGGGGAATCTTTAATGATAAGTTCCTAGGAAAAAAGAATTTTAATATACATGAGATTTACGAAAAACATTTAATTATGCATAGGGGAAGGGGTGACTAAAATCATATAAATAAGTCAACAATACGTGTTGTAGTCCTCTTTCCATTTAAGACAATCGAATCAGTATGTGTAAGTTGTGCGTGTGAGGCACATTGTTTCGTTGTGTTATGTGTGCACGAAACAACGCGTGTCGTACGCACGGCTTACATATACTAATTCGACTGTCTTTCTTAAACGGAAACAGGTCTATTCACTGTTTGATAATGGCTTAGTATATATTTAAAACAACGCAAACTTGCAAAACTTAATATTTATTAAAATTTGATTTATCTTACTTTTCTTTAAAAATAAACATGGAGTTCTACAAAGTAAATATAAAAACCATAAATAAATATGCAATTTAAACATTAGAGATGATCAGTCGACTTAGTCTATTTCTAATTAAATGTACTTTGATTGTGAATATAAATATTGTTATTTATTTTTATAATTAATAGTAGTATATCATAGGATTGTAATAATCACATCCCGTAATAACGAAATCTATTTCAAATCTTTATGATTATAATTATATAAAGCACAAATAATTGCACTGTGAACATATTAAGAATTTTTCTCCAGAGGGTTTAAGCTCATCAACTTGTAAATTTGATTTACAATTGTACGAAACAAATAACTGTGAACATAAAAACAGTAATTTTTATATAGAGATGTGAATACAGATGTCGCATTAATACATCAATTACTATTTTCAAATTAAACCATGCGCTTGCGCTACGAAAATATGATCAACTTAGTGATGTCCTGGAATGGGGCTCGAGAAACCTACCACTGGATCACTAGCCGAGGTAAATAACCACTAAACTAAAGAAACTACACACTGAACTGGAAAACTGTTTCTCGCTAATGTGCGCAGGAGTATGTCCACTCATGTCTGTTTTACGCTCCAATAGAATTACTGCGGACATCATTTTTTTTCTACTTATGCATAAGCATGTGTACATTAAGACTTGATTGTCGACTGCACGAATAATCGCACCGTGAACATGGAAACAGTTTCGCTCTAATGTGTGAAAGCGTATGTCTCTTTAAGTGTGATTTCTGGTTGCACGAATACTTGCACTGTGAACATGAAAACAGTTTTTTTCCAGTGTGTTTAAGCACGTGCACTTTCAAATGTGATTTCTGATTACACGAATAATTGCACTCTGAACATGAAAATAGTTTTTCTCCAGTGTGTTTAAGAACATGTACTCGTAAATGTGATTTCTGATTGCACGTATAATTACATTGCAAACATGAAAACATTCTTTCTCCAGTGTGCTTGAGTACGTGCACTTGTAGGTTTGATTTATTGTTGCAGGAATAATCGCACTGCGGACATGACAGCAGCTTTTCTCCTGTGTGCTTGAGCGCATGTCTTTGTAAGTTTGCTTTACGATTGCAGGAATAATTGCACTGTGTGCATGAAAACAGTTTTTCTCCAGAGTGCTTGAGCATATGTACTTCTAAGTTTGACTTACGATTGCACGAGTATCTGCACTCTGTACAAGAAAATTGTTTTTCTCCAGTGTGTAATAGTGCATGTCTATTTAAGTGTGATTTATTATTGCACGTATAAGAACACTGTGTACATGAAAATAGTTTTTCTCCAGTGTGTTTAAGCATATGTTCTTGCAGGTATGACTTACGATTGCACGAATAGCTGCACTGCGAACATGAAAACAGTTTTTCTCCAGTGTGCTTAAGCATATGTTCTTGAAAGTTTGATTTATGATTACACGAAAAGTTACACTGTGAACACGAAAATAGTTTTACTCCGGTGTGCTTTAGCACGTGCACCTGTAATGCTGATTTACGGTTGCACGAATATTCACACTGCGTACAAGAAAACAATTTTTCTCCGGAGTGCAAAAGCCCATGTCTTTGCAAGTGCGATTTATTATTGGATGAATAATCGCACTGTGAACACAAAAACTGTTTCTTCTCAGCGTGTGAGAGCTCGTGAATCCTTAAGAAAGCTTTCTGTTCGCTCGCGTACGGGCAGTGAGAACACGAAAACGCCTTCTTAGCAGCGAAACTGGATGCGGTCTCCGATTTCGGTTGCTCTCCGGGGAAAGACGAAGACACAGTTGTATTCTCCAAAAGAGAATCTTGCGTTCTCGAGAGATCTGTAATGTAAATATATTTTGTATAACATCTATCTTCCCAATACAGTTTTGAATGGTAATAAGAAAAGTAATGATGTTCAAATAATAATATCATAGATAATTCGGAATATCTCTATTGTACGTTCGTCTGTCGTTACTTATTAATATTTTTTCCCTCTTTTTTTATATCAATAAATAAATACTTATTCCTTGGGTACCGACGTGTAAAAGTACCGTCATTTTTGACGGGTAAGAGATAGTACTCTAATATTGTTGGAGTGTTACATTTTTTATATCTTTGTTTGGAAATATTTACAGATATAAGAAAATCATATATATATGTATGTATGTATGTATGAGAGTGTAAATAGATAGTAATGAACTTATTAACTTATATCCTAGCATATTTCACATAAAAATGTTTTTTTTTAAATAATGCATAATGATAATATGAGTAAATTAAAATAAAACACAAGTAGTAACAGTAGAGAGCGTGACCAAAGAATAATATTTAATAATATCTGACAAAAATTGCAAATTTCATTAAGTAAAGTAATAACAAAACTGTGACAAAAATATGGCGGTCCAGAACCGTCGCGATTCTAGCCGCACGCATCGAGCCGATATCCACCAATCGGGGCTCGACGCGGCTAACCCGGTCTTGGCACCGATGGTCATAGCAAAAGCAAGTGATATTCCTGTATGCAGCCACATATGTATATTATCACAATAAATGGCATCGTTTAAACGTGAGTATCATTTGCGCCCTGTATCCGTCCTCACTTTCTGCTGCATTCATCTCTCACATACCACGGGCGTGACACGCACAATACACGACACGCGCCGACGCGAGAAGATGCCTCTGGACGGGTGGGCATCCTCTCGCAAACACCAATACATGCCAAAAATGCGGGGGAACAATAAATAAAGAGCTTGGTGTGATATTCTTCACAAAATAAATTGAACGGTTATCAAAAAATAATTATCCGTCAATGAACATTGCAATGTCCATACACATGGCAGGAAATACAGAAATCTGCACAAATATACAATTAAGAAATAAAATTAATTGAAAAGTTAACATTAAATAAGAGTGTTTTACTGGTTCGTTTCGGATCCCATTGCAGGGTCCATCATCAGGGCTGATGCGTTGTTGTCGTGGTTTTTAATTTTGGCTTGCAATACCGTGTCGAAAGCAGGGTGTTTCTGTGTTACGTGGCAACACCGTGTAAGAGTCGTGTGTTGCCTCGTGTTGTTCTAGTGTTGTGTGTATGTTTCATCTATTGTCTGATCACTATATGTGCGGAATCTGCGAAAAGACACGGCATAATACCCCAGAAGACACAAACCAGAAGATTCTAAGCGGCCGTGAAAACCTAAGAACATTCTTAAGGGTGTTTTACTATCATACCAGAAATTTATATTAAATAATTAATGTAATTTTTTTTTTCTAAATTACTGTTATAACTTTAAACAGCTATCTACACTATGTCAATTCTGCAATTTTTTGCTGTCTGAGTATTGGATTTCTTGTATATGTTATTATGTAAAAGGTACTTCTGTGCCGTATATTGAAATAAATAAATAATATCTTAAAATCGAGAGCAGATTTTCTCAAAAAGTTATCAAGCTTTCATGTAACATGTCCTCTAATTCCCTGTACTTAGGTGACTCCATTATAATTGAAAATTCAATTTTTGAGAGGCCGTAATTTTTTAAGGGCAAGCTACTCACCATTGATATTTTATATAAAGTAATTTTAGATAGAGTGCACGAACAAAATCGTATTAAGTAAGTATGGCTTTGATTTATGGGCCGAAATGTGCTTAACATAATGCAATTAATTTAAAAAGCCTAGGACAACCCAGTGCCGAATAATTTAGAAAATTGTTGATGCCTGCAAACGTGAAAAACGGTGTGTATTATGAATTATATTTATTTAAGGGTATATTTCTAATTCTAATTCACAGATTGATATCTCAATGGAATCGACTGCTCACCAGCGCGCTGGTCGGCCATCCTGGAGTACTCCGAGCACTCCTGCTTGATGTGAGGATACGATATGTTTCTATCAGCGTAGGGCGCTCCATCGCCTGCTCCCTCATCGCCTCTCTCGGCTGGAGACCCTTCTTCTGTCTTCACACCAAGTCCCTGCGCGCTCCTCCAGCCCATTTCTGGAACCAAAAATAATAATCCAGAGCTGGAGTCCTGTCTCCTGGTCTCGGCTCCATGCAGGGTTGCCGACCGTACTCTAAAATAGAGTATTGTACTCTATATCATGTAGGCGTACTCTATAACAATAATAGAGGACGCTAAAATACTCTTTTTTACACAACGTTTACTATACTAGTGCCAGTCACGCATATATGATGCATACCTATTATCATAACCATAAAAGTCGACTATTTACTTTTAATACGCTGGTATTCCCAAGTTGGGAATCCCTACTCCCCAAGCCACACTCGGACGTTTCTGAACGCAGCCACTAATGTCAATCTGTGACGTCAATGTCACAAGTTGTATTGCGGTTACGTTTATTTTGTCGCAAGAAAAAGTGAACTTTAAGTTAGAATGTTTGGAGTCGTACAATTCTTTTAAAAACAATGAAAAATTGTCATGCGCTGCAAAAAGTAGCGAAAAATACCTTTTCAAAAATTTGAAATAAGTGATACTCTTTTTTATAAGTGCGTACTCTTTATTTACCTCCTTTGAAATCAGATACACTCTATTTCAGTCTATTTTTTCTAATAAAAGTTGGCAACCATGCCACCTCGGGCTGTACTTGCATTAAGCAAGTCATCATATTACAATGGTATGGTAAACGTACAAAATCCCTCGTAATAAGATAGAACACTCTGGCACCTTCTAGGACACACTGCCACAATCTCGCATTATCTAGAACATTCGGGGACGGTCTGAAAACGCCTGGAAACGACGAGAACATTATAATAAATTTAGAATAATCTACAGCTGCGCGAGTTGGTTTTATTTTGACGTTTCTACCGGTGCGAGATTGGCGAAAAGCCGCGGCAATCGGCGTTACCGACGCGCGTGCGATACCAGTGACGTGCAGATATTTACTTAAGTGCGATATTTGAACATAAATTTCTCTAAAGTGTTACCCAGCGACAATAGAGACGAGTGATAATTTGCGAAATATTATTGGTGTTGTGGAATAATTCGCGTGCAGTGACTTTGTCAATTAATTAAAATAATGAATCACTAATCAATATATCGTAACATGATTTCCAGTGTTCCATTTGTCTCCCGCAATCTCCACGATCCGTGACAATATTATAACTATGTCTAGATCAGGTGATCAGGCGGACTGCTAACGTCGCGCTGTGTCTCTGTGCACTGCTCTCCTGTGAAGTAAATTATATTAAAAAAGTGCCAGTAAAATGGAAGACCAATTTCCCGAAAAATAAAAACGAGTTGACGACTAAGACAGGATTTTATTATAAAATAAATTTTAACATAAAATATATGGTACAGCGAAACAGCGCGCAGTGGGCGCCGAAAAAGATGCGTTTTTTTGCCGCTGACCGCAGCGCCAAAAAGAACCTTTTTTTGCTGCTGACCGCCGAGCCGCAAGGAAGTTGTAACATTTCACAGATTTTTCGCCGCTGCATTCTTTTCCCGCTAGGTACGCGCACTACAATTCAAAACCCTTTGTTACAGCGCTGCGGTGCGACATTATGCCGCAGCTAGTGCGCGCGTATTGCTTGCCCGACGTAACTTGGCGTGCGGCGAATTTTGAACTAAAACCCGCCCCGCCCGCACCCGGCGGTAACCCCTCGCCCTGTCATTCAGTTCATTCTCGTATTTGAGCGCGAGCTGTGCCATCTTGGTTACCAATATACGCTGAATTATTATGTCCAAAACATCCTAAACAGTCCGGGATGGTGCAAGAACAATTGCCAATGAAGTATTAAAGTTTTGCGAAGCTGAAAAAGCGAATAATGGACCGATATTACTGTCTGACAATTTAACAGATAGAACGGCCGCCATTACTGCATGGTTTCTTTAGTGCTGCCCGACCAAATTTCTGTATTTAATACGACAACGGTTACCGGACATTCTGTACATTATGTATTGTGTAATGAATTTACACCCTGACAACTTCTGTTATGCGACAGCGACGCCCTCCCTCGCACGCCTAGTTATAGTGGTTCGTCTATACCCTAACGGTCACGTCAGGCGCGAGAATTTCACATCACCGAGAAGTATTCAATAAAGAACTCCTCACCAGCGCGCTGGTCGGCCCTCCTGGAGTAATCCGAGCACTCCTTCTTGACGTCAGGATGCGATATGTTCATGTCCGTGTAGGGCGCTCCTTCGTCGCCGCTCCCGGCTGCAGACCCTGGCTCGGGCTTCACGGCAGGAACACCTTGGGCAGCGCGGTTCGTGGTTCTATCACCTTTTAACGAGCACATGACGCAATTAGCAAATGGCGACAAAAGATATACACATCTACAGGGTGTACCAGAGCTAGCAGCAGAACCTTGGCCGGTAGATTCCTCACTATGTTATGAGTCTAAAATGTTCAAGCAACCATGACCTAAAATCAATAGTTATGTTGATATGCAATATCAAAGTTTGCATATTTTTTTCAATATTTCTAACTTTTTTTTTGTAAAAAGTTGAACTATCATTACAGTAACTTAAATCGATTATGAAAAATTCATTTGCTTCCATACAACTTAGATAAAATGATAAAAACCTAGCAAAAAATAACTTTTTAAAATTTTTCCAAGGTTTTTATCATTTTATTCGACTTGCATTAATGTTTTCCAAATAACCCTGATACTTGTATTGTAACGAATGAATTTTTCATATTCGATATAAGTTACTGTAGTGTGGTTGTGTTAGGTTAGGTTAGAATAGGTTATTGGACAGGGTGTTTTATGATGAAATTGCGCATTTTCCCGAAACGAGTTGTTGCATAGATGTGACGTCATGATTTCGGGAAGGTGCTTGGGTGGAAAACATTATTCAGGGTGCTTTTTATGATGAATTTGCGCGTTTCTTCGAAATTAGCTTCGCAGGGGGGGTTTAATTTTATTATTATTTTTGTTTATTTGTGACGTCACTATTTTGGAAAGGCGTTTTGTTGGGAAATATTATACAGGATGTTTTTAATGATTAAATTGCGATTATATTAAAAAAATAATAAATAAGTTTCTTCGAATAATTTTCGCAGGTGGGGCTTTAATTTTATTATTATTTTTGTTTAGTTGTGACGTCACGATTTCAGAAAGGTGCTTGGTTGGGAAATATTATACAGGGTGTTTTTAATGATGACAATATTTTAAGAATTGGGAAATTGCGCGTTTACGAATGAGCTTTTGCATAGATGTGATGTCACGATTTTGAAAAGGCGCTTGGGTGGGAAATATTATACAGGATGTTTTTTAATTTTCGACGTCACATTTTGGGGATTTTGAATAATTTTAGCGTGCCGTCACGTTTAAGCCGTTTGGAAAATTACATACAGAGTTGACATTTTGAAAAATTATCAAAGTATTTTTTTTTCAAAAACCAAAAACCAAAATTTTTTTTTTTAAAATCCAAAAACTCAAGATACAAAAAAAAAATTAAAAACTAACATCAAAAAAACTCAAATCGAAAATCAAAATCAAAAAACCAAACACTAAAATCAAAAAACCAAAATCAAAATGATTTTTTTTTTGTAAGATCGACCATCTTTTGGTTTTTTTGGAAAACTTCAATTCTCATAAAAGTATAACATGTATAAAAATATTTTCTTTCATTCGAGTTTCAATGTTCCGACCGTGGTTTCACGGGGAGATTTATATTTTTTTCTGACATACACGATTGGTAGAAATTAACATTACCTACGTTTCTACGTTTTCAGTTTTTTCCTATCTTTATTTTTAGAAAAGTTAGAAACAATTTCCATTTTTATAGATCAACTTAGACATCTGTTGAGTTTTTGATGTTTAGTTTTTTGGCTGTAACTCCGAAACGCCATTTTATTCGGCAATATGGCATGGTATTTTTAACATGGCAGGCTTCACAATTATGTTCCCAGTTTTGCGATTTTAGCCGTGGCTTTGCAATAAGGTTGTTACAAAAATTTTTATTAAATAAAATCTGTACATGTTAACGTGATATATATTTCTGCATTTTTAGTTTTTTCTTATCTATTTTATTTAGAAAAGTTATTAAAGAAATAATTATTTCCATTTTTTCTGGGGCCAGGTAGACATCTATTGAAAATTTTTTGAAGCTCGAGATATCGGTAAATTTTTGATGTTTACTTTATTGGCTGTAACTTCTAAACGCGTCATCCTATTTTAGTCATCGATATCTCGCTCGATAGGGAAATAGTGTCTCTATCGATAATATTGAAAATAATTTTGGTACAATTACAGACCTCAGTATTAAGTCCGCTTTCATCCGAGTTTTGTGGTTTTGACTGTGGCATCGCGGGAAAATTTTTAATTCTTATTCTTAAAACCACAATCAGTAGAATTTAATGTTATCTATCTTTTGGTATTTTTATTTAATTTTTATCACTATATTGAGAAAAGTTATAAAAGAAAATATAAAAAAAATCGCTCAAAATTTCGCAGTTTTGGGCGTGGCTTCACAATGAGGATGTAAAAAAAATTATATTTAATAAAATCTTTACAAGTTAACGTGATGTATCTTTCTGCGTTTTTAGTTTTTTTCTATCTATTTTTTTAGAAAAGTTATTAAAGAAAATAATTATTTCCATTTTCCGGGGCCAGGTAGACGTCTATTGACAATTTTTTGAACCTCGAGATATCGGTAAATTTTTGATGTTTAGTTTATTGGCTGTAACTTCTAAACGCGTCATCCTATTTTAGTCATCGATATCTCGATCGATAGGGAAATAGTGTGTATATTGATAATATTGAAAATAATTTTGGTACAATTACAATCTTCAGTATTACGTCCGCTTTCATCCGAGTTTAGTGGTTTTAATTGTGGCTTCGCGGGAAATTTTTTAATTCTTATTATTAAAACCACAATCTGTAGAATTTAATGTAATCTATCTTTTGGCATTTTTATTTATTTTTTATCACCATTTTGAGAAAAGTTATAAAATAAAATAAAATAAAATTCAATCTTCATAAGTATTTTAAAACTTTCCTTGAAATAATGATAAAAAATAAATAAAAATGCAAAAATATAGGAAACGTTAAATTATACAGACTGTATTTTTTGGAAATGTAATTTAAATATTCCCCGCGAAGCCACAGACAAAACAGCAAAACGCGGATGAAAGCGGACGTAATTCTAAAGTCTGCCATTGTAAAAAAAATATTTTTAGAAGCACTATTTCCTTATGGACTGAGATATCGACGACTAAAATTGAATTATGCGTTTAGAAATTATGGTTAAAAAACATAAGGACAAAAAATTACATAAGACGATAACGTTTTAAAAAAATCAACAGATGTCTAATATAGGCCAGGTTCAAATTGGATAAATATTTCATTCGTTTACAACTTTTCTAAAAATAAAGATACAAATAAAATAAAAATGCAGAAATGTAGATGATGTAAAATTCAATCGAATGTATTTTTAAAAATAAAGGTTATGAAAAAATTTAATAGATGTCTCATTAGTACCGCAAAATTGGAAAAAAAAAATTATTAACTTAAATTGCTACTACATTCTTAGGTAAGGTTACCTTCTTCTTTGGGAACACAATGATTTAAAAACTGACAAATCAGTGAAAATTCTCTTCGGCGACACAGTGGACGCTTCGTTTTGACCGCGCGGCGGTCGCTTCGGCCGCAAAGAAGTCGCTACGGCCGTGCAGCGGTCGCCACGGCAGCGCAGCGGTGGTACTCCGGTTTCGACCGTTTCGACCGCGCAGCCATTTGCTCTTTGCGCGGCCATTTCAAACATTTCGGATACATTTTGTTTTTAATTTTTTCGGCCTTTACACCCGAACGCGCAGTCCGATCTTCGCGATCGGGGCGTCACCGGAAAGGGGAGCTCAGCGCGCAGTGTTTACCGTCAACCTTCTTCTTCGTTACTCAACGAACAGTGAGTCCGTCTTCTTCTTCTTCGTTACTTAATTATCAATGAGTCTGCCGCCAGGCTAAATTGCACGCGTAGTCGTGCAACGGGCACCTAGTATTTTTTTAAATAAGGATACTCAAAAATCAAGGCATTTCACAAAAACCCAAGTATTCTTGTCTTCAGTATGTTTCTTGTTTCCTTCTTATGTATGGTTGGTGTAAACTGATGTTAACCATAGATGAAACATCTTAAATGTCAAAATGTATGGTGAAAATTCGGAAATCTTTAAGTACAATCTAGCCCACTCATCTTTAAGACCAGATCATGTGCGAAAATTTCACATCACTGAGAATGAATCAATAATAAACCAAGTCCTCACCGGCGAGCTGGTCGAACCTCCTGGAGTACTCCTGCTTAATGCCTGGGAGCCACGTTATTTGTACCTCCGAGTAGGACGCTTCACCGTCTGCTCCTTCATCTCCGCTCCCGGCTGCAGACCCTGGCTCGGGCTTCACGGCAGGAACATCTTGGTCGGCCCGATTCATATTCTCGTACCTTCCGACTAGCAAGAAGCGCGGTTAGCAAATGGCGTTTGTCGAACGACTGCAGACCATAGACACTAGTGATGGGTCCGCTCTGTACCTACTCACTACTACAAAGTAGTACTACATTACATTGAAGTGTACACTTCACACCTTTTGAAGTGTAGTGCACACTACAAACTACATACACTTCAAAGTTATTGAAAGTACAGTAGCCGGCAAACATCTTGAAATTTTACGGCGTGGTGGGGAAAAGTACCATTCCACCAACGAGACCCAAATTTTGTCTTCTGCGCATTCCCCCACTACGCCAAAAAATTTCAAGAAGTTTGCCGGCAACTGTATATACTTCAAATATTACACTTCATTTTAAATGGATTATTTATATGAAAATAAAAGACTTATAACCAGCGCTTATAATCTACTTACAATACAAATAAACTTAGAATGCTAATACTTAATTAATTAATAATCATAACAATATAAAACTAATTAAAATATAATTATAACTAGAACTTATGCCTAGGGACTCTTTAAATCATATTATATACTATCACATAAAAATATATTTACAAACATTTAAAATTATTTACAATTAGTAAAAAAAAAACGCGTATTTGCGTTTTCCTGTTTCTCAACATTCTATTTATTTATTTACAATGTCATCGGCGTCAAAATAATAATTTTAATAATAACATAAAAAATCATCTACAAACGTTAATATTATTGCTATTATTTTATACTAATAATTCCTTATATGTATACTGTATACATACGTAGCCTCTAATATATGCGAATTTGTAATTTTATCTTGGTACTGGCTTGCTTTATATTATTAGAAATTTTATGTTGGAGAAATCGCTAATAATCTTCAATCTATCTCTATCGTTTTATATTTCTGTCTATAAACCTCTGCATAGCCTTGCGGAGAACTATTTGTTTGTTCCGCACGTGCACGTGCAGATATTACATTTTAGGCAAAACAAATACAGATCTCGGGAATTTTAAGGTTTCAGACATCGCAAATGTTTTCAACCCTCCCGAGCATTATCGTCTATTTCTCGATAATCCATTGTTTCCCAAATAAAATACCGCTATTGTTCGGTTTCGGATCCTTTGAAAACGGCTGCCGCATCGAGCCGAGCGCAATAAAACTTAGCCTGCAAACTCCTAATTCCTGTCGCTAACTGCGGTATTCCCAAGCCGACGAGACCTTACAGTATACACAAGCTAGAAGAAACATTATTTTTCATTACTTTTATTAGCCAGCTTAGACGCCGACTTAGGCCCGGTTGTTTCAAGTTCGATCAAAGTAAGCGGTCGAATAAAGCATAGATTTTTACGAAAATGGATCGTCTGATTGGTGGAGAACGTAAAAATCTATGCTTTATTCGACCGCTTACTTTGATCGAACTTGAAACAACCGGGCCTTAATTGCATTCATTGTTCCTTCCGAGGAAAAAGGTTTGTTTGTCACACAGCTGTGCGCACGTGCAGTAGGTATAAGCCTGGGGCGAAAGCCCCGCTAAAAGGCCCGCTGGTCATAAAGCTACTTTTGAAATGTGGATTCGCGTCATTTTTCGCCGTCGATCTTACGGGAATTAATCCTCTACGGTAGTGATAACTATATCAAGTTTATCATATTTTCATCAAAGCCTAGTAATGGCATTAATTTCAAATGCGCGTTATTCAATTCCTCAAAGCAATAAATGAATTGTCTCTGAATTTCATATATACGTATATTATTACTTATCTGTGGTAGTGTCTGGCCAATCTGGGTTTATGATTATTTAACAAATCAAATTTAATTAATCAGTTTTCGTTCTATACGAAAATTATTGTGCCCACAACAAAACAAGCTGTATATTATATAATCGTAATTGATTTATAAGTACTATTATCGCTTACATATCATTCACCAATCAGGGATCACCACGTTAGCGTCATTTTATCTATGCTTTCTAGTGTTTGACAGTGATCATTCGACGAGTCATCGGAGGAATTCTTAGTTTGTTTTAATACACAAGCCTCTACGACAGCGCGGAATGGATGGTGCAGTCAAGTCTCCCGCCGAGAGCGGCGGTGAAGCAATCCAAATCAAGAAGGAAATCGCTGATTCAGGAACGGTCACCATCAAAGCTGAACCAGAAACTTCTCCTGAGAGAGCCGGCGACGATCTGCATACAGATGCGTCGCACATTTGGATCAAAATTGAGCGTTCGGACCTTTCTACTAATAATGACCCGCAAACTAGTGAGTTGATTTGCAATTTGACCTTTGAACAATCAGTTTACAAAAACTACTCCCGTCGGAGCAATATAACCCAGAAATAGGTTTAATGTGCTGAAGAATGGAGAGGATGTACAAGTCTTATGACGTACGGAGTATTGATGACAATATTTGTAAAATTATAATGATATAAAATTATAATAATGGCAACGAAACACCGTTTTGATTTTTTTTCTCTGGCCTAATAAAGGGTCCTGATTACATAAATGATGTCAAATTTGGGCACAATCAAGTTTAAAAGCAGCTATTTTAAGTTTACAACGAAACGTTTTTGACACAAGAAATCATAGAAAATTATCCTTATCGTATCCGGTGGGGAAAAGGCCAATTTTGTGTTAAAAACGGAAATAAGCTCTTGGGAACTTTAATCTCCAAATTCAAATTTACATTGATTTTTCTCAGCTAGTGCGGGGCATTCATTATATTGCGTGGCAAGACGCCGCGCCGCGTTTGCGTAATGCAGAATCGTATAGTTAACACGAAAAATAATGAATGGGCCCACTTATGATAAACGTGATTTGTCAATTTCTATGAATAAAACAGCAAAAACGTTTATATTATATGGGCATCTATGGCGTGAGGTGTCAAAAAACAGATTGTTAGTTAACTTTGTAAAAACCACTGCCATATTTTAGGTCTACCGGTTTCGAGACGTACCCGTCTCTTCGTCAGGACCAACACTACACCGCTACATTCACAAAACTACGCACCTCAACCATAGTATTGTTACACTTCCACCAATAGTTGATCACATGCGTGTTAGTCTTGTCAGGGACAAACATGCACTGATTAGCCTAATGAACCATCAGGGATCTACAGAAAAAGAGAGAGGGGGCGGGGTCTAAATGTATAATGTATAAATGTATAATAAAATAAAATAAAATGTATAATTAATAAATGTATAATGTATAAATGTATAATTTTTAAACTTAAAATAACTGCTTTTAAACTTGCTTGCGCCAAAATTTGATATCGTTTATGTGATCAGGACCTTTTATTACGCTAGGGAAAACAAATCAAATTGGTGTTTCGTTGCTATTACGAAGTATAGCCATAAAATAACACAGAACATACGATGGCGTGGGCTTTATGTATAACAGCGTTGCAGGAATTGTATCTATCAGCTTGTTTGCTATCATCAGCTTTTCTTTGCGCTACCAAATATTTGAATATTCCACAAACATCTCCAAAATTCCGTTCGGAATTTGGAATCCTTATTACATACAATACACGCGCTGATAACATCCACATAACAATGGAAGTTCAAGCGAAGTCTATACTGCTACTAAAAAACGGACTGCACCTACCCTGGCAATAATGTTTACTGAATAAATGTAATATTTCGTTTTTAAAAGACAGACGAACCCTACCTGATATTTTTGTGGAGGTATGTGAGTCCTCCCCTCCGGTTTGATGGAATTATCTCGAAGGTCACCACTCCTTTTGTAGAGTCGGAGATCTCTGCTGTTGCTGATGAGATGAAACTCGCGGTGTTTGAATAGAATTTATTGGAGTATAATATTGACAAGTATTACAAGTACAGTAAATACAGTTACACAATAACGAATCGATAAATGGCGAGGGCTTCCGCTGTATGAGCGAGCTACTGTGAAGTGAGATGTATAACGAAGAGGGCTTCCGCCGTATCCGAAATGCCCCGAAGGAGTGAGATGCCCTGCTCTGCGGGCGAGGGTTTATATACCTGTTTCTAACAAAGAAAACCGTAGTTGTTTTGACTTCATTTACTCGGCGGCGCGTGGAATATTTGTCGATCCAGCAGAGGTGAAGTTCCGCGCTTCCGTGCCCCCTAATACTTATCGCCTTTGTTCTCGGTCGTCGCTCCTTTGTTACATTGTTGTTCTTTCCCGAATTCAGCGTTCTGGTTTCGACCTTTGTATCGAGAGCGACGACCCCTCGTGCTTAGGTGTCGGTGTACCTGGTACCTCCTTACTCGTGTATATGTATGCGTCTTTGACCGCCACATTTTTAATTCATAGAATCTTTCTAAACTAGTTGAAGTGTCCCTCCCCTTGTCGCTAGTAATCATAGGATCAGACCGGCTTTAGCATTTCAACAATAGTCTAGTTGGTAATACGATATAATATTTTAATTGTATGTATCTCTCATGACGATAAATAAATATTAAAATGCAATAACCTCTCTCATATGTAAATTTCCATGTGTGTGTCAGCAGTGACGCTGCTTGTTTGGTGCGAAATCTGACGCTAGATGGCACTCATCGCCAGCCGGACCATGGTGAAAAAAAAAGTTTTTTTTTTAATTTTTAAATTTATTTATTTAATAGATAAATAAATACTTTTTTTACAATAATGATAGTTTACCGTTTTCACTTGGTGTTTCTCTTCTATATGAGTAATATTACTCGTGAGTAGGAGAGGAGTATCATTATATTAAAATGTATTTAATAGTATGTGCATATAAGAAAAAAACAGATTAATATGCAATAAACATAATGCAATAATGTGAGACAATAGTAAAAAATAAAGCTGTAATAAGCATAAAAAATATAACAGTGTGCAATTATAATTTAAAAATAAATATAGAAAGAGAAGACATAAGAAAATTATAAGCAAAGACTCACAACAGTATGCAGAAATAATAATATTATATAATTATAGAACTATTTATTATTAACCTGTTAACCAGGCGAGTCCCTTTTTAATTACGCAACATATAGGACGTGTCAGTACGTCGCGCCCAGTGGACGTAATTTCATATATTTTTTATTTATTTATGCTTAAAATAAATGAAAAGACATCAAAATATATATTTTTCGTTTATTTATATATAAAATACAAAGGCAAATAGAAAATTACAAACAAATAGAAAAGAATACCAACAAAAAAAGGTATTTACAAGTATATTGAAAAAAAAATTCAAATTTTGATGTCGCACATCTCCATGATCATCGATGTTAGGTTATGATAGCTTGGACATTTTCAACTCATAATCAAGGCAGGAATGTAGTCCTACGAGGTTATTAATGTTTTCCAAATAACCCTGTAACTACTATTTCAATAATATTATTATTATTGACAGTGACGATTTTGTTCTCTGGACTCAAAATGTATGTTTTCTTAAAGCCATGTATTCACTAGGGGACAAATCGAGAAACATTCCGCGCGGCATGTCGCATCAACATCTACGCTCATGTTTCGGGGACAATGACGCGGTCATTTGACGTGTACACTGACAGCTTCGTATCTATTTATTTTAACGAGTTTATCGAAACGTAAGAGGAGAAAAAGGTCGTAGGTGCGAAATTATTTACTGCAAAGAGAAAGAAGGATGGATATTCTATGCGATCTTCGAATGTCTGATGGATCTTTTGTCAATTTCACTCGAATGACAACAACTGATTTTGACAATTTATTACAAATAATCGGGCCTTCCATAGCCAAGCAAGACAATATTAAGGAACGCTGTCGGCCCTCACATCATTTTATTTTTGTATTCACGGTTTTAAGTGTCCCACAAAATTGTACGGCGATGAGTTGTGAGTTGACAGATTCAGCGCATGCGCATTCACTTGTAAACATACCACGTGATACTGACGCGCAGCCCGATGTCCCCGTGAGCTCGCTCGAGTACCGTGCGCATGGCAACGTTTCCGCGGCACGTAGAAATGCCCCGCTATGTTGTGCGTGACGTTGCAACGTCACGTAGACTCTATGCGCGTGAATGTGAGAGATAATTTGTCCCCTAGTGAATACATGGCTTTACATTCATATTAAGACCAACATTGCTCGAAGTCTCGTGTAACACCAGATTATTATCGATGGTTCCAGAAGCAGGTCCCAGCAGCACTGGTTGGTGGAGTGGGGAAATGCAGTCCGGGAGCGGCGATGAAGGGGCCCCCCACACGGAGATATCTCATCCCGACATCAAGCAGGAGTGCTCGGAGTACTCCAGGAGGGCCGACCAGCGCACCGGTGAGCAGCGGTTTCCTTTGGATTATCAAACGAAGACAATCCCAGGGTTATCGTTAGAGAACGATGTGTAGATCTTTGTAGTAGAATTTTTTCCTGATTGAAACATCGTATTCAAAAAAATTTCCATCGACAAAGTTATGTTGTGTCGTGAAAACGGTTAAATAGGTTAAATAGGAATATAACTTATCATCACGCCGTTTCCCCGTGTGGGCAGGCAGAAAGGATAGAGCGCCATACTCTTCTGTCCTGACATACAACTTTCGCTTCGTCTACATTCATACATCTTCGCATGCAAGCTCGACGGTCATTCAGGCTTCACACAGGACCATCTTCCAGTATCTGGTTAATCTGGTCATGCCACGTCTTCCGTGGTCGCCCTCTCTTTCTGGCGCCGTCAACACTTGCATCATATACCTTTCTTACCATTCTTTCCTCATTCATTCGCTCAACATGCCCAAACCACCAGGAATATAGTTTTTATATATTCAAGAACACATTCATATTTGTGAAGTTGTAATTTTTCAGAACAAAACAGAAAAAATATTAGGCTACTACTGGGATTCAAAAATAAAAATTAATAAAAAGGAGAACTACACATAAAGTCGATATATTCACGGAGACGTAGGGGGTTGCTATAGTTTAGTGGTCAGAGCACCGGCCCCGGAAAGGAGGTGACCTGGGTTCAAATACCAGTAGTAGCCTAATATTTTTTCGTGAATTATATTTTTCTGTATGTCTTTCTAATTGATTAATTAATTTGGTTTTTAATTATTAGTTAATTTAAATTTTTTTATTTTACGCTTCAACAGGCCAAGAGGCCCAATTACAGAAGCGAAACACGTCACAAAACATTCGGGCTCGAGTAAGTCGCATAGATTTATTGTGACATCATCGAGAATCGAACCGAGAACTCTCGGCGAAACTCTAGCTTACGACCCGTTACACGGCTGGCTTAAGTGATCGCTTTACACAATGTAACGTTCGCCATTTCCACCCATGGTAGACGGTAGTCTACACAAGTCGTGTATCTTAAATATAAATTTGATAGGTATGGTAATACCTATCAAATTTATATTTAAGATACACAACTTGTCATCCAATACATGTCACTATTGATAATGAGGTATCTGTATTTTGATTGGAGTTTCTATGTGTATATGAGATTCTTCCGAATTGTTAAGATTGCATTTTATAACGCCTGAAAATTATTTCATTTTTTAACTCCTTTTTAGATCAGTTTTTTTTGTATTCAGAATATTTTGAGTATTTTCAAATTTTTTGTTACATTGTGTAAAGTGGTCACTTAAGCCAGCCGTACGATGGATCGTAAGCCCTACGAATGCCCAAAAAGACTTCGATACCTACTTTCCCATGTAAAAATATAGTTTCGTCTCCATTAGACATCTGTAATATATCTCGATTGATGATGTCCCCCTGGGGACAAAATTCAGTATTGTGTTCTTGAAAAGTGAAAATTCATTTTAATTAAATTTTTGTTTAATTTTGTCGACTTGTCTTTTATTACTTGCAAATTCGACAAAATAATGAAGATATCTCCGTGTTAACAGTCAGCGTAATTTCTATTAAAGGGGAATACCTACCTAGACATTTTGAAAAAAAAACGATTTTAAAATTTTTGCATTTTCTTAAAGCTCGAGGTCTTAAGAATGTCTGGTGAAAATTTCAAGCAAAAATTGAAAAAAATAAGAAAGATATAGCTGATAATAGTGGAATCTCTTTGTCAATTACACGCAGGTAGCTGCCAGTCGGACTCTTTCATAATGGAAACGTAAGACCTGTTTCTATTATGTTTGTGAAGAGTGCTCGATGATATGGGAATTCTAAGCAAGGTGGAGGTCTTATATTATGGACACGGAATCGATGATTTTATGAAATTCGCGATTTATTCATTGTTCAATTTTCGAACGCATTTTACTAGAAACCACGTTTTGAAAATCGGTGACCAAAATATCTCGGCAATCACTGAACCGATTAAATTAAAATTTCTAGTGGTTATTCTATACATAATTCTCTAGTCCTTGTCGTAGGATTTTTTTACTTTTTACTTACTTTTTATTTACTTTTTTTGTAGCCGAATTTTTCCCTAAAAAACGTTATTTTTAATTCAAACGCCCGCCATTTTATCAAAAATCAATTTATATAGTTTTAATTTTGATAATCTTTTTGTTCTTTTTTTAATCTGATGATAACAGATGAAATGGGAGTGATCACCGCGGATATCCTTTTTTTCGGCAGCCGACAGAACCTAAGAATTTTCCGGAAATGTTGAATATTTATTAATTCAAAAATTAAACTATTCTTAATAGTATGTACTTTTATGTAGAAATTATACCAACACCATAATTCCTAAATGTTTCCTTTAAAAAAAATCACAAAAATTGCCCTTTTTCTCACTTCGTAGTTGGGTGTTCCACCTTAAAGTGGCTCCCTTATCCTTAACTGTATTTTATGGGAAAATAGGTATGGAAGTCTTTTGGGTGTACATAAGACTTACGACCTATCGTATGGTTGGCTTAAGTGATCACTTTACACAATGTATCGTTCGCATTTCCACCCATAATAGAATACACCATGTCTACTAATTTTTTGGAAGTGGTATATATTTGAATTGCGTGCCACGTTTAAAATGTGTGTTGTAAATATCCTTCCGCGCAGCCTGTACCCAAGCATTTTCATTCCCCCTAAATCCCCACAGATGTCGCTAATTATTTTAATATCGTTAATGTCGCTAATGAGACCTCTACAATTGATTTTACATTAATTGATTAATGATGTCGCTGTGACGAGAAATCCAGCACTGTTCTGAAAGATTTGAACAAACTCAAAATATTCTGAATGTCTCTTTTATATTCAATACCAAAGCAGGAGTATCATCAAGTGCGGTATGCGGATCTCTTTTTAGTGGCTGTAAGGGACCTTTACGCGTCAGTTTATTCTATCAATGTGAGAGTGCCAATGCTAATCCTGATGCGAGGAATAATGGCCAATGCCAGAGTTTGAGATTTCTTTGCGTGGGCGCCAATTGTTTGCCATTTGGTAAAAAATATGGCGTAAATAAACGAATTATAAAATAGGCGATGCACTTTTAGGTTACGAGTGCAAGCACAGCCCGAGGTGGCATGGTGCCGAGACCAGGAGACAGGCAACTCTCCAGCTCTGGATTATTATTTTTGGTTCCAGAAATGGGCTGGGTGAGCGCGCAGGGACTTGGTGTGAAGACAGAAGAAGGGTCTCCAGCCGAGAGCGGTGGGGGAGCAGGCGGTGGAGCGCCCTACGGTGATCTGGATGATGATCACAGAAGCGATTTAGACATATCGCATCCTCACATCAAGCAGGAGTGCTCGGAGTACTCCAGAAGGGCTGACCAGCGCGCCGGTGAGCAGTTATTCCCTTGGATTGTCAATCCGTGAAGTTGATCTCTCTATAGCTTTGTCGTATTCTGTAGATATACACCTAGAATGCGTCAACGCGATTAGAGATTAAAGAGTTAAGGTTGTTATTACGGTTCCTATAAAATATCCAGTTACAGTTATGTTACAGCAACCAGTTACAGTTATGCGATTAGAGATATTTTTTTCTACGAAAATGTAATAAAAAATGAGCGAGCCTCACAGTAGTCGCATATGACGTGTAACCTTTGACATCTCACAATTAAACATATCAATTGAGCAGCGACAGAAATTAACATCAACATTTTAAAAAGCTAGTACGTATATATTTATCAATTAGTGAGTAAAGAAAATGTATGTGCATTTATTTATTATTGCATATTGCCGCACTAGGTAGGTACCGTAAATCTACATACGCATTTTGTTTAGAAATGTGTCTGGTCAAATATGTTTTTATTTATTTTCATAGATGGCGGTAGTGTGCCGCCATACACATTGGATGAAAACTTTGAATAAGTATTTAAAATAATCACATAAATTATATAAAATTTAAGAAAGTAATCTGTAATTATTGTTTACATTAATGTAAAAAAAATAAGTATTTATTATTGGATAGTTTCGAAGACATAAGTCAAAATATATCAAAGTCACAATACCCACACGCTTGATACCAGCCTCGCAACATATATACAAAATCAGAAGCATTGGCTGGCAGTGTGCGTCTTCGCTGTGATGGCACCTGCTGGACACTGATTTCTTTATGTACGATGATTTTGTGTCCATCGCGCGTGCTCGTCGGTTAAATGAAATTGCGCGCGTCTTATTTCCTATTACGCATTTCCGTCCTTTTTCGCGAAATCACCGCCACAGACTGCGGGAAAGCGAGAGGAAAGATGCTACACATCAAAATCTTTCATTTTCACTCACAAAGCTCTGCCTACACTGCGTGACGGTTTGACAAATTTTAGAGAAAATCTACAATTGATGATTTTGATAGATTTATTTTTATTTCCCGTTTGAAGTACCCGATTAAATTCTCCTAGGTATAGCGCCATTATGATTATAGGTACTGCATTCAATCTCTTCTCGAAGAGACAGAAAACATTGCAGGATTCAGGGTATCTCATGGTGGACATTTTAATTATTTTTTAATGTCCATTAAATTGTACTATTTTGTGAAGATTGTGTTCGGCGGTTTAGCGTAACGCGGATTTTGAGTTACTGCCGAATTCTAGAAAGTCTTTGGTCCAAACTTCTCAAGCAGCATCTCGACCAATAGCGTGCGTCTGGCGTTCAAGAAACAAATATATTTGCGTTGCTAAAAGGATGCACAACATAACAGCATACCTCCTTTTACTGTTACTGTTTACGTTTACAACTTAAGACCCTTTTATGATTACTGTGGCGTTTATGCAGCCAATCGGATAAACATAGTTTTGAAATCGATAGCAATTTCTAGTGCGGTGTGTGATGCCTGCGAATTAATATCAGCATAGTACCCAGAAGCGAAGCCTGGAGCTGGCAGAAGAGGAACGAAAGTAGATTGAATGCAGTGGAGATGTGATCCCTCAGACGTATGTGTGACAAATCAATTTATGATAGAGTAAAGAATGCAGATATTAGGAACGAATGTAAAGCTGATCTTAGCATAATTAATATATTTAAAAAAGGATCGCTCAGATGGTTTGGGCATATTGAGCGAATGAATTAGGAAAGAATGGTAAGAAAGATATACAATGCAAGTGTTCATGGCGCCAGAAAGAGAGGGCGACCGCGGAAGACGTGGCATGACCATATTAACCAGATATTGGAAGATGGCCCCGTTAGAAGCCGCAACAACCGGCGACCTTGCATGCGAAGATGTATGAATGTGGATGAGGCGAAAGTTGTATGTCATGACAAAAGAGTGTGGCGCTCTATCCTCTCTGCCTACCCCCCACGGGGAAACGACGTGATGGTAAGCTAGTTAGTTAGTACCCAGATTTTCGATGAAATTATTTGAACATCATTCATATTTGCCTACTGTAATGAAAACAAAATATATTTTATTCTTACCAAAAATATTTACATTACAGATATCTTGAGAATGCAAGATTATTCTTCAGAAAATCCAACTGTGGCGTCGTCTGCTTCTGGAAAGCAGTCAGAACTAGAAACCATTTTCAACGCATCCACAAGCAGGCGCACGCTTTCTCCTGCTGGTGAAAAAGTGTTTTCATGTTCTTGGTGTCCATACGCGAGCAACAAGAAAGCTCTTCTAAAAATACACGAGCTCTCACATACTGGAAAAAAACTGTATTCATGTACACAGTGCAGTTATTCATCCGATTATAAAACACAAGTACAGAGACATACGCTTACTCATAATGCAGAGAAAATGTTTTCATGTTCACAATGTAATTATTTGTGCAATCGTAAATCAAATTTACAAGCACATATGCTAGGGCATACTGGAAAAAAACCGTTTTCATGTTCTCAGTGCAATTATTCAGCCAATTATAAATCACAAGTTCAAAGACACATGCTCACGCATAATGCAGAGAAACAGTTTTCATGTTCACAGTGCAATTATTCGTGCAAGCTAAAATCAACCTTACAAGTACACGTGCTTAAGCACACTAGTGAAAAATTGTTTTCATGTTCGCAGTGCAATTATTCATCCAATAATAAACAATACATACAAAGACACGCGCTCACGCATAATACAGATAAAATTTTTTCATGTTCACACTGCAATTATTCGTGCAATTTTAAATCAAAATTTAAGGTGCACTTGCTTAAGCACACTGGAGAGAAATTGTTTTCGTGTTCTGTGTGCAATTTTTCGTGCAATCTGAAATCAAGCTTAAAAAATCATGTGCTTACACATAATTCAATGAAACCGTTTTCGTGTTCACAGTGTAATTATTCGTGCAATCGTAAATTTGATTTACAAGTACATGAGCTCAATCACACTGGGGAAAAACTGTTTTCATGTTCAGAGTGCAAATATTCGTGCAATACAAAATCACACTTAAAACGACATGCTCGTACACATATTGGAGAGAAACCATTTTCATGCTCCCAATGCAATTATTCGTGCAATCAAAAATCATACTTACAAGTACATATGCGTACGCACAATTCAGAGAAGTTGTTTTCATGCTTGCAGTGCAATTATTCATGCAATAAAAAATCATACTTAAAAACACACGCTTTCTCACACACTGGAGAGAAACTGTTTTCGTGCTCACAGTGCGAGTATTCGTGTAACCGTAAATCTAACTTAAAAGTACACTTGCTCTCGCATAATCCACAAAAACCATTTTCATGTTCTCAGTGCAAGTATTCTTGCAATCTGAAGTCACAGTTAAAAAGACATTGTCTTACTCACACTGGAGAGAAGCTATTTTCATGTTCACATTGCAATTATTTGTGCAAATTTAAATCAAACTTACAAAGACATGTGCTTTCACATGCTGGAGAGTGAATGCTTTCATGTTCGCAGTGCATTTGTTTGTGCAACTATAAATCGAACTTAAACACGTGATTTCGCTAAATGCAGAGTAATTACTTTTACGTTCACAGTGAAATTATTCGTGCAGTCGATAGTCAAATATTAACATATGCAGAGACGTATTGGAGAAATACTTTTTGTATATTGACAGCGTATTTATTTATTTCTACTTTTACGCACATTGGAGGAAATCTTTTTTCCTTTTTCATAATTATTTAAAAAAAAATTTATTTATAAATTTTCTTTTCTAATCTATTCACAATATAGATAAATACACAACTCGACAAAGAGACTTATATTTGTGTTTGGAGAGGGACTTGCACTTTTGTATTATTGCATATTTTACAGTATTTTTTTTTTCAGAATTTATTTATTTCTTTTTTACACATATTACATACATGCATATGACAAACTGCACAGCAGTTTTACGGCATGGTTTTCTTCAATACTTTTTGACAAGTTATTTTTCAATATCAATATTTTTTTTTAATGAAGATTATAGATTAGGTCATTATAGAGTTTTGCATGATTTTTACAAGTGATACATGATAATTATAAAGTAATGTAAGATTAGGTACATAGCTTTATTATATATTCTTTTACCTTCTACTTTTTGAAGCCGATGGACTTTTTTGTCTATATAAATATATTTAACAAACTATTTCATTTGACTTATTTTTTTATTTGTTTTATCTCAGTTATCTTCTTAATTTCTTCATTTGCACAGTGTAATCGTAAAACACGTTTGTAAAAATACCCGAGCCTACACTGAAACTATTTTCATATTAACAGTCCACTCATATTCAGGTCATATTTAAATTCCCCGACGTATCTGCCAGATATTTTTTCTGATAGATTTCAACTCGAGACACGTCACGCATGGTTTCCTATAAATCCTATCCCAATATATCCTTCCTATATAAAATCCTTACTTCCCTACCTAAAATGTAGGACGAACGCATACCTACCAGCCGCGAGGATATTCGCGCTCACACGTAGGGTTGTCAACCGTACTCTAAAAT